>WSFP011484286.1:0-15708 GCA_009831015.1 Picea engelmannii | reverse complement strand
ATTTTCCCTCTTCATCATGGCCCACACTCGTAGCAAAGAATTGGAAGCTTGCTTCAATTCCTTGTACTCTAATTTCATAGAGACCCAACAAGAAGAGAGACAACTTAGTGACAATGTTGCCACCATAAATAAAAACATGCTTTCCTCCATAGAAGCCAAAATGGAAACCATCAAACAGGACCTCCCTACCCATCTTGAATCCTTCAATACCCAGCTTCCAGCCTTCACTACGATGATCTATGCCAAGTTGCATATCCCTGCAGATATTCCCTCCTCTGAACCACCTTTTCAATCCAAAGGTGAAACTTCCTCTAATTCATAGACTTTTCAGCCCCATCAATTTCATTGTTACCTACGCCTTTCGCGTGTGGAAGTGACCAAATTTGATGGCTTGGATCCCACTAGCTGGGTAACTCAAATGGAACATCATTTCTCTTTGTATGGAATTACATATGAGTTAGACAAAATCCAGTATGGTGTTCTCCATCTAGATCAAGAACGTTGGAAATGGTGGCAATGGAGAAAAAATGTCCGCCAAGGGTATGTGGCTTGGAAAGAATTGGTGGCAGAGCTTTATGAACGCTTTGACACTAACACCAACCATTCAGGTCGTTTGAAAAAGTTGAAACAATTTGGCACAGTGGAAGACTTTATAGTCTCTTTTGAGCGATTGGATTTTCGTACAGAGAGCATGTCTGATGCTTTTTTTCGAGAATGTTTTATCAGTGGCCTCAAGGATGAGATTCGTGCCCATGTCCTCATGGCTCGGCCTCAGAGTTGGGTGGAAGCTACTAAAAGAGATAAGGAAGCACAACAGGTTGTCTCTTCTCAAACCCGAAAACCCTCCTTTATTCCTTGCACTAAACCAGTCACTCCCACTCATCCTTCTACTCCACTAAAGATCCATAAATTGACCGAGGCATAAATGGTTGAACGCCAACTCAAAGGCCTTTGTTATAATTGTGATGATAAAATATTTTCTTGGGCACAAGTGTAAGGAACAAAATGTTTTTATGGCCATCTCGGAGGATTTTTTGGAAGATGATGTTGAGGCCCCTCTTGTGGTCGAGTCACATGAACCCACTGACATGACCCCACCCTCTGACCCTCCTGAAGTCGAATCAGTCATTTCCCTAAATGCTCTCACTGGCTTCTTTACTTCCCAAACCCTCAAGCTAATTGGTTACATTAAGCATCAGAAGGTCATCATTCTTGTTGATAGTGGAATCACCCATAATTTTATTCATCGCATGATTGCCTAAGAAACTAATTGCCATATTTGTGCCATCAATAATTTTCAAATTATGGTTGCCAATAGCAGGTCCATGAAATGTGGGGGCGTTGTGAAAATGTTGTCTCAAAATTGGTCAGTACCACATGAAATCTCATATGTTTTCTATCGACATGGGTGGTTGTGATATTGTGTTGGGTGCATAATGGATAAGGAATTTGGGTCCCATTCTCATGGATTTTAAGGAATTAACCATTCAATTCCACGAGGAGAGAAACCAATATAAGTTCCAAGGAATCACCATAGGTTTCCTGGATATCATAAGTTCCCATCGCATGGAAACGCTGCTCAAAAAAGGTCATTCTGGAATTATTGCACAACTCCATGCCATTCAAGCCATTGAGACACCCTATGTGCCGCAGGACCTCCAATCCAACCTCTCCAAAAATCAAGTTGTTTTTTCCACTCCCTAGGGACTCCCTCCTTCTTGTGGTGTTCATGATCATTCCATTCCCCTTGTCCTTGGTAGCCTTCCTCCCAATATTCGTCCCTATCATCATCCCTTTTTCCCAAAAAAATTAAATTGACAAAATTATTCAAGAATTTCTCAACGCAAGTATTATTCATCCTAGTAAAAGCCCTACTCTTCTCTTGTTTTCATGGTCCTTAATAAAGAAGGTTCTTGGTGCATGTGTCCTGACATTCCCACCCTCAAAAAACTCACCATTAAAGACAAATTTCCCATTCCTATCATTGATGACCTCTAGGATGAATTGAGTGGTGCTTAGTTCTTTACTAAACTTGATCTTCATTCTGGCTACCAACAGATACGTATGAACGAGGCTGACATTCCTAAGACTACATTTCGAACTCATCGGGGCCACTATGATTTTTTGGTCATGCCTTTTGGCTTGTGTAATTCTCCCTCCACTTTCCAAATCCTCATGAATCATGTCTTCCGTCCTGTTCTTCGTCATTTTGTCTTAGTTTTCTTTGATGATATACTCATCTATAGTAAAAGTTGGAAAGCACATCTTGCTCATGTGGATTGAGTTCTACATCTACTCTCTCAACACCAACTTTTCCTCAAAAAATATAAATGTACTTTTGGAGCCTCGGAATTCGAGTACTTAGGTCATCTTTTCGTCAAGGCAGGTGTCAGAGTGGATCCTAAAAAGATTGAATCTATGGAGGATTGGCCTCACCCAAAGACTCTCAAAATATTGCATGGATTTCTGGGTTTAACAGGATATTATCACAAGTTTGTTAATAATTATGGAAATATTGTGGCACCTCTCATTGCTCTCCTTAAAAAGAATTCTTTCACTTGGAATCCCATAGCTACTCATGTCTTTCAAACATTGAAGGTGGCCATGTGCACCACTCCAGTCCTGGCCCTTCCTGATTTCACAAATACCTTTGTCCTGGAATGTGATGCTTCTGGAAGAGGAATTGGAGCAAACCTTATTCAAGAGGGTCAGCCTTTAGCCTTTACCAGCAAACAACTGTCAGAGCAACATTTGGGAAAATCAATCTATGAAAAGGAAATGTTGGTTATGCTACACATAGTTGATATTTGGCGCCCTTATCTATTGGGGTAGTGATTCCAAATTAAGATAGATCATCAAAGCCTCAAGTATATTCTAGAACAACACCCTTTCCTCCCCGGAGCAACAAAAATGGGTGACTAAGCTCTTTTGATATGATTATGAGACCATTTACAAGAAAGGCAAAGACAATGTGGTTGTTGATGCACTTTCAATAAAATATGAAAATGAAGGGTCCCTTTTTTCCCTCCCCTTCATTGTACCAGATTGGCTCCAAGTTGTTCACCAGGAATAGCTACAAGATCCCAAAATTTCGCATATGATCCAACAATTGCAGTCCAATTCTCGAGTTTCTCGAGTGTATTCTTGACACAATGATGAACTTCACTACAAAGGTAATTTGTATTTAAGTAAATAGTCACAACTTAAATCCATGGTACTTTCTGAGCTTCATGCTACACCCACAGCTAGTCACTCAGGGTTTACAAAAACCTATGACCGGGTCAAAAACTCTTTTTTGGGGGATGGTATGAAACAGGAAGTTCACAATTTTGTGGTAGAATGTGATGTTTGTCAATGCAACAAGGGAAAAATAGTCAAAGATCCTGGCACACTACAACCACCTCTAATTCCACCTACTATTTGGAGGGATATCTCTATGGATATTATTGTGGGATTACCTAAATCGAGCAATAACTCAGTCATCATGCTGGTAGTTGATCATCTTTCCAAGTATGCTCATTTTTGTGCTCTTCAACACCCATTTACAGCCTCCACTGTGGCTCAACTTTTCATGGAGAAAGTCTTCAATCTTCATGGCATGCTTCATTCTATTGTTTCTGATCGAGACCCCACTTTCACCAGCAATTTTTGGCAAGAACTATTCAAGCTACAAGGCACCCAATTGCATCTCAGCACAGCTTATCATCCCCAGAATGATGGTCAAACTAAAGTTTTCAACAAGTGTTTGGAAACATATTTGAGGTGTTTTTCATTGGAAAGGAGAAATCAGTGGGCTCAATGGTTACCACTAGCTAAATGGTGGTAAAACACTTCTTACCATGCAGCTACTCGCACGACTCCTTTTGAAGCAGTATATGGACAAAAGCCACATTTAGTTCTCTCATACCTGCCAGGTGTCTTGAAGGTCTAGACAGTTGACCAAACGCTTATAGTTTGAGAGGCCATTATTTGTACCCTTAAAGAGAATGTATTCATGGCCTAGAATCTATGAAGCAATAAGTAGATCAAGGTCGCTCTGAACGTCAATTTGTAGAAGGAGACTAGGTGTTTCTTCGACTGCAACCTTATAAGAAAATTTTCCTTGAGGATGACCATTGTCAGAAACCGACGGCCAAATTTTATGGTCCTTATACCATTTTCAAGCGTGTGGGATAGGCGGTCTATCGGTTATCTTTGCCCAGTCATTCTAAGATCCATCATGTTTTTCATGTTTAGTGCTTAAATAAGGTGATTGGAACTAAGTTCCAAACTCGAAACAACATTCCCGAGTTGGATGAAGAATGCCCCATCTGGTTACAGCCACAAGTAGTTTTGGACCAGCGTGAGCATCATCTGCATCAGCGCACCAGCGAGGAAGTGTTAGTCCAGTGGAAAGATACAAATCCAGCATATGCCACTTGGGAACCAGCTACCATTCTGCAACAATTTCCTCATCTCAAACCTTGAGGAAAAGGTTGTTTTTAAGGGGTAGGACATGTCAGGGACCTAATATCCCTAACCCTTCATGTAGGTAGAATAATATATTTCCATGTAATAAAGGCCAATATTAATAAGGCCTAGCAATAAGGAAGAATAAGTCAAATGTAAGAGGACCTAATAGAATAATCCGCTTCTAGAAGGATCTTCCTCTAGATTGTTATTTTGGATAGACATATTTAGTATAAATAGGAGTAGAGGGTATGAGAAGTTTTGTCTTGGATATTATTGTAATAGAGCTCTAATCTGTTGGAGGTTTCCCCCTTGAAGAGGCAAGTGAACATTGCTATCAGTAATCAAAGTGCTCTTTCTAGTGTTATTCTGGTATTATTCTAGTATTGCTTTGATTATATCATTGCTTCTCTGCCATTTCTAGCTAAAATATTTATGTTCTACATACTATTTTATATATGGAATACTACAAGTGGTATCGGAGCACCTTCCTCGGCAAAAAATTATGGGTTAAATTTTTTTTCAGGGTAGAGACGTATTATGGTGTCTTAAAGCTACAGAGATATGTTATTATGCGCATAAATTTGTGGTCGGGGAGTCATACATGCAGGTAATACAAGTGGTACCTAAGCGCACATCTATTGGCCACCCTTGTAACCCATGTTGGTACCCCTTTGAGTGGTAGCGCATCAGACATCACCTGTATACGGATCGGCCTAGATCTCCTGAATCCCTCCATAGATAAACCGATCGGTCACCTGAATTCTATAGTGCCACTGAGAACAACACTCGGGAAGAGACTCTCTAGTACCTCAGTAGTCAGGTAGTACGGCTAAGGGCACGATCTAGCCTCCTTAGTTGGTGCCCTGAGATATTGGGTGGAGTACTATTGTTGGACCCTGCATGTATATCAAAGATATATAGCACAAGGAAAACACTTGTCTGTAGAACCCTTGAATACACTAACCCTTGGGACAGAAACAAAAATAGAACAAACAAGATCTATTTCTGCACAATTGTACCTCCTGCATTCGAGTTGCGAAATTACTACACATTTCTTCCTATTAAGAATTTGGGCATTTCGTCACTGCAGTATTCTTCAGATCAGAGTATAACTCCGTAGGAGTAAAAAAAAAAAAAGTGTGTATCCTATTGGCACCATTATTTGAGAAATGTCCCGTTAGATTCCTCTCTTCTCCCTTCTCGCAGTCATACCTATTATTTTTCAGCAAATTTGGTTTTCTTGTGGACCCAACCCCCTTCCAAAACCCATATTTGGTCCTTACCCCATTGGATTCCCCTCGTCGCCCTGATCGTCCTGACACACTTCACCCAAAACCCATTTTATGTGTGGGCCCACCCATCCCTTTTCGTTTTCCCTCTTCATCATGGCCCACACCCATAGCCAAGAATTGGAAGCTCGCTTCAATTCCTTGTACTCTAATTTCACAGAGACCCAAAAAGAAGTGAGACAACTCAGTGAAAAAGTTGCCACCATCAATAAAAACACGCATTCCTCAATCGATGCCAAAATAGAAACCATCAAACAGGACCTCGCTACCTAGCTTGAATCCTTCAATACCTAGCTTGCAGCCTTCACTATGATAATATATGCCAAGTTGCATATCCATGCAGATCTTCCCTGCTCTAACCCACATTTGCAATCCGAAAGTGAAATTTCCTCTAATTCCCAAACTTTTTAGCCCCGTCACTTTCAGCGTGACCTATGCCTTCCATGTGTGGATGTGACCAAATTTTATGGCTCATATCCCACTTGTTGGGTAACTCAAATGGAACAATATTTCTCTTTGTATGGAATTACACATGAGTTGGCCAAACTCCAGTATGGTGTTCTCCATATAGATCAAAAACATTGGCAATGGTGGCAATGGAGAAAAAATGTCTGCCAAGGGTATGTGGCTTGGACACAATTTGTGGCAGAGCTTTATCAACGCTTTGACACTGACACCAACCATTTAGGTCATTTGACAAAGTTGAAACAATATGGCACAGTGGAAGACTTTATAGCCTCTTTTGAGCGATTAGATTTCTGTACAGAGGGAATGTCTGATGATTTTTTCTGAGAATGTTTTATCAGTGGCCTTAAGGATGAGATTTGTGCCCATGTCCTCATGGCTTGGGATCAGATTTGGGTGGAAGCTACTTAAAGAGATAAGGAATCACAACAGGTTGTCTCTTCTCAAACCCAAAATCCCTCCCTTATTCCTCACACTAAACCACTCACTCCCACTCCTCCTTCTACTCCACTAAATATCCAGAAATTGACCAGGCCAGAAATGGTTGAATGCCAACTCAAAGGCCTTTGTTATAATTGTGATAAAAATTATTATCCTGGGCACAAGTGTAAGGAACCAAATATTTTAATGGCCATCTCAGAAGATGTTTTAGAAGATGATGTTGAGGCCCCTCTTATGGCCAAGTCACCTGAACCCACTGACATGACCCCACCCTCTAACCCTCCCGAAGTCAAACTGGTTATTTCCCTAAATTCTCTCATTGCCTTCTCTTCTCCCCAAACCCCCAAGATAATTGGTTAAATTAAGAATCGAAAGGTCATCATTCTTGTTGATAGTGGAAGCACCCATAATTTTATTCATCGTTGCATTTCCCAAGAAACTAATTTCTATGTCCATGTCATCAATAATTTTCAAATTATGATTGCCAATGGCGGTTCCATGAAATGTGGGGGGTGTTTCTCCAAATTGGTCAGTACCACATTAAATCTCATATGTTTGTTATCAACATGGGCGGTTTTGACATTGTGTTGGGTGCAGAATGGTTAAGGACTTTGGGTCCCATTCTCATGGATTTTAAGGAGTACTTAACCATGCAATTAAACCATGAGGGACAACAATATAAGTTCCAAGGCATCAATGTAGGTTTCCCCGAGATCATCAGTTCCCATCGTATGGAAAAGATGCTCAAAAAAGGTTATTATGGAATTATTGCACAACTCCATGCCATTCAAGCCATTGAGACGCCCTCTGTGTCGAAGGACCTCCAATCCATCCTCTACAAACATCAAGTTGTTTTTTCACTCCCTAGGGACTCGCTCCTTCCCGTGGTGTTCATGATCATTCCATTCCCCTTGTCCTCGATAGCCTTCCTCCCAATATCCATCCCTATCGTCGTCCCTTTTCCCAGAAAAAATAAATTGAGAAAATTATTCAAGAATTGCTCAACGCGGGTGTTATTCATCCTAGTATGAGCCCTACTCTTCTCATGTGGTCATGGTCCTTAAGAAATAAGGTTCTTGGTGCATGTGTCTTTACTTTCGCGCCCTCAACAAACTCACCATTAAAGACAAATTTCTCATTCCTATCATTGATGACCTCTTGGATTAATTGAGTGGTGACCAGTTCTTTACTAAACTTGATCTTCGTTCAGGCTACCACAAGATACGTATGAATGAGGACGACATTCCTAAGACTTCATTTCGAACTCATGAGGGCCACTATGAGTTTTTGGTCATGCCCTTTGTCTTGTGTAATTCTCCCTCCACTTTCCAAATCCTCATGAATCATTTCTTATGTCCTTTTCTTCATCATTTTGTCTTGGTTTTCTTTGATGATAACCTCATCTATAGTAAAACCTGGATAGCCCATCTTGCTCATGTGGATTGAGTTCTACATCTACTCTCTTAGCACCAACTTTTTCTAAAACAATCTAAATGTGCTTTTGGAGCCTCGGAAGTCGACTACTTGGGTCATCTTGTTGGAAAGGCAGTTGTCAAGGTGGATCCTAAAAATATTGAAGCTATGCAAAATTAGCCTATCCAAAAGACTCTCAAAAGCTTGCATGGATTTATAGGTTTAACAGATTATTATTGCAATTTTGTTAAGAATTATGGAAAGATTGTGACACCTCTCACTGCTCTCCTTAAAAATAATTCTGTCATTTGGACTCTTGCGGCTGCTTAGGCCTTTGAAACCTTGAAGGCAGCCATGTGCACCACTCCAATCCTGGTCCTTCCTAATTTCACAAAGACCTTTGTTCTGGAATGTGATGCTTCCATAAGAGGAATTGGAGTAGTCCTTATGCAAGAGGGTCAGCCTTTGGCCTTTACCAACAAACAATTGCCAGCGTGACATTTGGGAAAATCAATCTATGAAAAGGAAATGTTGGCTATGTTGCATGGAGTGGATCTTTGGTGCCCTTATCTATTAGGGTAGCACTTCCAAATTAAGACAGATCATCAAAGCCTCAAGTATTTTCTAGAAAAACGCCCTTCCTCCCAAGAGCAACAAAAATGGGTGACTAAGCTCTTTGGATATGATTATGAGATCATTTACAAGAAAGGCAAACACAATGTGGTTGTCGATGCACTTTCAAGAAAATATGAAAATGAAGGGTCCCTTTTTTCCCTCTCATTCACTGTACCAAATTGGCTCCAAGTTGTTCGCCAGGAATAGCTACATGATCCCAAAATTTCGCATATGATCCAACAATTGCAGGACAATTCTCCAGTTTCTACAGGGTACTCTTGGCACAATGATGAGATTCGCTACAAATTTCGTTTGTGTTTAAGTAAACAATCACAACTTAAATCCATGGTACTTTCTGAGCTTCATGCTACTCCCATAGTTGGGCACTCAGGGTTTACCAAAACCAATGATCGGGTCAAACGTTCTTATTCTAGGATGGTATGAAACATGACGTTCACAATTTTGTGGTAGAATGTGATGTTTGTCAATGCAACAAGGAAGAAACAATCAAAGCTCCTGGCACACTACAACCGCCTCTAATTCCACCTGCTATTTGGAGGGATATCTCTATGTATTTTACTGTGGGCTTACCTAAATTGAGCAATAAATATGTCATCATGGCGGTAGTTGATCGTCTTTCCAAGTATGCTCATTTCTGTGCTCTTCAACACCCATTTACAGCCTCCAATGTTGCTCAACTTTTCATGGATCAAGTCTTCAAGATTCACGGCATGCCTCATTCTATTGTCTCTGATCGAGACCCCATGTTGGCAGAGGGGTAGACCCAGGGTTCAACACTTAACATTGCACCAAAAAAACCCCGACTATCGGCCCTTTCGGAAACACCTACTAAGTAGACAAAGTCTCACCCAAGGTAGAAGCAGGGGGGGTTACAAGACGTAGGTGTCTGTAACCAAGTTGGGACACAGATATGTGATAATAACACTTCGCAGAATATTTTGTTAACACTTAGGAAGTGACATGCATTAGTTTATTAACCCTATTAGCATCGCAGATCATAATCAAAGATAGATCTAGCATAGTAACAACAAATGATTATGCACCTTAAACACTTATCACTTAGCACTGTGAATCAGATCTAGCCTTTTAACATAAGCAAAGCATTTAAGAAACACATACATATCCATTACACATCCTAATCTGAGCACTAAGAAAAACATAACAGAGATAACATTGCACAAAGCAAACCATGAGACTCCAGATATACGTGGTTCACCCCAAGGTAGGGCTACGTCCACAAACCACTTCGCCTATTTATTATTCATCTGAATATTACATTCATTCACTCCTATGCACTAAGCTACAGAGTCAAGCTTCGCACCATATAGGAGATCTGTGTAACAACCCTAGTTAAATAATTAATTGTCATAGTTAAATAATTGTTTAAAGTATATTAAGTTTAATTAATTAATTGTCCTAAATTATTAATTGTTTAATGAATATTAATTAATTAATTAATTAACTCATTAAAACATTTGATTAATGAATTTAAGTTTAATAAATGTTAATTTATTAAAAGAAAACTTAACATATCGAAGGATGGAACCACAAAGGAATGAAGGGATAAGGTGGTTGGCATTGAATGGAGGGATAAGGTGGTTGGAATTGAATGGAGAGATAAGGTGGGTGAGTCTTAATGAAAGGAAGAGGCGGTGAATGGGGAAGGAGGTTATGAGGGGGGGAAAACACTCGGGAGAAGGGACTTTTGGCGAGGGAGCATTATTTTCATAGGGGAGACTATATTGGGCATTTTCCACTTCTGGGAGATTGGGAGATTGGATTATTGGTTTCTGGCTGGAGAAGTTTGTTGGAGGACAGAGATAGGGGACACCTATTGCTGGGAGTTTTGGGCTCGAGGGCCAGGAATCCTGGAGCTAGGGAGCCGGAGAGGCTCTGTTCCTAGCTGGTTGGGTGGTTAGATGGTTTTGGGTAGTGCATCAAGCAGAGTTGGGGACAACAGAGTTGGGGACAGCAGTAGCATCAGTTAGAGGTATGTAATTTCATTATTTTGTTGTGTTATGAAATTTATTATAATCTGCTCATGAATATTAATATGTTGAATATGTAGTGGATTATTATGATGAATAAGGAATGGTTTAAGGTTAGTTTAGCATGTCTCTATTTTAATTTACGATTTATAAGGCTCTGTTGGAAGAGACCTTACACATGGTATCAGAGCCCTGGTTTAAAAACTTGGACCAGGGCCTACCCACCTACCCAATTTAGGAATGGAACTGTTTCCACCCAGAAATTTAAACAACCCTAAATAATCTGTATAGGGTAAATATATATATATTGAAAGCAGCCCAGGGCCCTGAAACCCTTAATTAGATATAAATATGGGCCAAGCTCCAGCTCCAACCCCACCTAACCTGCAAGACAAGCACACAATTATTTTGGTTATATATAAACAGATCTATATACATATAAACAATACGCACATTGAAAATGAAACGGTATAATGTTATACAATTGGAAAATGTTAAATCAATTTTAATAGTTGCTTCAAATAAATCAATTTTAACACATTGAATATATATATATATATATATATCAACTTTGCCCACGATTTTTTTTAACAGATAACTATATATGAATAAACAAAATATATATATATAAGAAAATAGTATACATGTCACCTGAATCAAAAAATATATATAAGTATTTACAATATATATATATATATATATATATATATAAGCATAAAATTTTGGGCCCGAAGGCTAATCTACAGTCCTTGAACCACGCATCTACAATCACACAAGACAGATGTCAGCAACGACATGTCGATATACAAGTCAAAGCCTGCGTGCCAAGCATCACACCAAACCACAAGGAGGAGGGGACCATGTCCCATGCACTACGCGTAATCAAAAAAAAAATATAAGTATTTACGGTATATAATATATATATATACGGATATATAAAAAAATAAAAGCATAAAAATTTTGGGCCCGAAGGCCAATCTTTAATCCTCGAGCCACAACAAACAATCCATCACCCAGGCACCGGCGAACATCCACAACAAACAATCCATCACCCAAGCGCCTGTGAATAGCCACAACAAACAATCCAACACCCAAGCGCCTGTGCCAAATAAAAGTGTGTGAGAATAAGAAAAATAATTGGGTCTGAAGCACAATCTCCAAGATACTATGAGCTACGCATCACAACACACTAACCAAGCATCACACGAGCTAACGCACCAAAGCCCAGTGGCTAAGACCATGTGCCAAGCCATGGAAGAGGAACCCATGAGGGCGTTGGTCCTTGCACTACACAAGCCCGAACTCCAAAGCCACAGCCACCGAACCAAGAACACTTTCCATACACAACACACAGATTAGCAACACATAACACAAAGCAAACAACTCAGTGCAATCCAGGGGAGAAGAGCTCACAGACCGAAGTCTGTTACACTATGAGAAGGCCTAGATCCTACTCCATGCGACCTGCATCAACAACAAGACAAGATCAAAGCACACATATCAAAGCCAATCGCACAAGGTAGAGCGCACAAGCGCAAGTAACATGGAGGAGAAACCCACAATGGGGCATTTCTTATGCACTACGTGGAAACCAAATCAAAGCCCAGCACTAATCCAAACAAGCCAAGCGCATACACCAAGCACAAATGGGCAGCCTCAGCCTTCCTGTTATCACTGCTCCTCTGCAGTATGCACCCAACAACAACGCTTTCTGCTCTCTCGTCGGAGGAAGCAGTACTAGGAGGTATTGTGCATTTGGAGGTGTCTTCGGTTGCTCCTTTGGTGGAGAACAATTCCCTAGTTTTAGCAATGAGGCGAACACACAGGCATGATCCATTGGACGAGTGGTGAGGAATGGGATATCCCCAACGATCATTATTGGACTTCTGTTGGTTTGATCGACGCGCCATATTTCGCCATTGTCGACCTCTGGTTTATGGGGTTTGGATTGGTATTGTTGGTGTTACTCTGCTATCGCTTTTGTTGTAAACGGAGGGTGAAACTTGTTAAATGCCACGAGGAGGCATGTAGTTGCCACACTACACAACACACAAGCCATCACACAGCTGAGCGTCCACAGGAGGGAGCCCACAACACACAGTCGAGCATCCAAGCGCCACTAGCGGTAACCGAATCTCAAAGCCACGGTCCATGGGGGGGGGGGAACCAATCCCCAAGATGAGAGAAGCCCATAAGGGACGGGTTTCTTTGCAACACCCCAGTTGTAGAGTGGGAGAAGCCTTGGTCGCAGCTCCAGAGTGGGGGAGGTGGAAAATGGTGGAGCGTTTAGGGTTTGGGGATAGAGAGACGAAAGGGTGTGTGTAGGGTTTAGGATTAAAGAAGGTGATGGAGGAAGCGAGGGTGGGCACGTGGGCCTCATGCACCCACAATGCCCGACTTTATTTAAAAAAAAAAAAATTAGTATTAATATATATATATATATATATATATATATATTATGAATTATATTTTAATGTTATTTTAAATAAAAAAAAAATTATTATTATCGTTTAAATTTAGGTTTAAGATTTTAATTATTTAAAAATATATATATATATAATAAAAAAAAAATTATATAAATGGTATATTTATATAAATAAATGAATAAAGAATTAAATGAATCAATATATTTATATATGTGTGTGTGTGTGTGTGTGTGTGTGTGTGTGTGTGTGTGTGTGTGTGTGTGTGTGAATTAATTATTAAAAGAAATTGAGTAAAGTAGTATTTAAGAATTTTAAATAAATAAATAAATGATAAGGTTAAATTAATAATTAAGTAAATTAACATTATAAATTTATCATGTTAATAGTAGGTTTGAAACCTATGTCATTAATCATGTGATTAATGAATGTAATAGGGTTAAGTATAAATTTCAGAGGTCCATGGGTTTTGAACCCACGACCACCACCAAGTCCAAGCACTTTGGGGAATGACCAAACACCAACGCGCCACACATAGAGCTTAAAGGTTAATTATATTTATAATAGAGTTACTCATATTTATAAAGGTTAAAGGTCCTTGTAGAGTGGCGGGAGTTTGACGCATGTTGTGGGTTATAGTTAGGGCATAATAGGAGGTATGATAGGAAGCACTACATAGGGGATTTGACGCACTATGGCGAGTATGGTACAGTGCTAGCGTAGCTACCAGGAGAGGGAGTCAGTAGTTCATTTAGGCGAAGACATCAAGCTTAGATGCTTAAAACCCTGACCTAGCCACTTCCCCTAAAGAGAGTAATGTTTGTTTACAGACAAGTAAAAAAAAACTTACGCCTAAACCCTGTTTTCTAGTTTAAGTTGTGCAAATGTGAATTATCCTAGACTTACCCTGACAAACTTTTGGTCGATGCAGATCCAATTATACAGGATGGTCAGGACTCGAGGAAATCGAGGCAGAGGGGTGTCGTCGCAGGGACCGCCAACACTACCACCACCATCGCCGAAATTGGCCCTCATTCTACGCTCTTTGGAGGCCATAAATGAGACTTTAAAGGGGTGTCAACCAGCAGGGATCGAAGTGGATCCCCCACCATCTAGAACAGGTAATCCTAAAGCGTCAAGGGATTCAAGGGAGGACCTTCACCTGCAGACATCACTAGAGAACTACAGAAGATCAAACTTCCATAGTTTGTCGGGGGTCGTGCCAGTGAACGTGAAGAGGCATGGTTGGAAGGCATGACAAGGTGTTTCACCTTAAGAGACTATGAATCCACATCAAAGGTAAAGATCGTGGTTTTTCAGTTGAGAGATAGTGCCCTGAACTGGTGGGGCAACCTGGAGAGGCAATTGCACCTTACCCCAGACACCGTCTCTTGGAAACTTTTTGAGGAAAGGTTCTAAAGGAAATATCTACCAGCTTACTATGAGGAACAATAGTTGGGAGCATTTCATGCTCTAGTACAGGGAAACATGACCATAGAAGAAAATGAGATCAGGTTTATGGAATTGGTCAAATATGTTTCATACATGGATAATGACCAATGACAAGTAGAATGCTTTGTCTATGGGTTAAACCCTAAGATAAGATCCATGGTGCGGATGTGGAAACTGTCTTCAGTTGCAGAAGCAGTTGAAAATGCACGTTATGTGGAGGAACACATGAACTTAATGGAGGTACGAGATCGACCTTTCCGCGTTGTCCTAGATTTGTAGGGAAGACCCCTAGGACCTTCTTCAGGGGAGGGATCTCAAAGCCACCTCCATATGGTAATAGAGTCGCACCAAGGACAGTCGCCATAGGTATTTCAATGGCAGCTAGTGCGGCATCCCGTTCATCACCAACGACGCAGGCAGGTCCACGACCATCTCAGGGAGCAGCTAGTAGGGGCAGGGGTTCTAGAGGAAGGAACTCATTTCAGAGACCGTCATAGAGCAGTGCACAGGTTGAACCTTCTATTACATGTTGGGGATGTGGAGGACCTGTTGGCAGCCAATTCACATTTTTTACCTCATAAGCTGCCTACACCAATGTTTCACAAACATTGTTTTTCCGTCGCAAATTTCAAATGAACGATGTCCTTATTTGCGCCCTTTCGAACGCTTGTCTTCGCTAAGTCTTCACAATTGTGAGCATGAAAATTTCTCCTCTCGAGGTCACATTTTGATCATTATCTGAACTGCCGATACTGTCATCATGCTTTTGGCGCCTATCTTTTATTGATCTTCACATGCTCAGCAATATCCTTTGATCGGTTTTCATACTTCGACGGATTGCATAACTCGGTCTTATTGAAGATATTTTGCCTTTGATTCGTATTTTGCAACTTGCTTGAACATTGATTCATTGAACTGCATGGGGGTTAGGTTTTACTGTTGATCATTATCATAACCCTTGGCATATCAATCGTATGCAATATTGATTTGGCACCTTAGTCAAACATTTGATTGATGCATTGGCGAGAACTTGAGTATAGGTTTTGAACTGCATATCGGTGTTTGAATGATATGGTATAACACTCGCACACATGGGTATTCTCATTTAACATTCTTAAATCGATTGTAAAATTGGATTTCGCTATGCAT
>ML881579.1:2700-15709 GCA_009831015.1 Picea engelmannii | reverse complement strand
AAGAGGGTGCTTGCAAACCCTAGAAGACTAGCGCCCAAGAGAGGTGCGCACTTTTCCCAAGAAGATGTACTTGCTGAAATTTCCAAACTCACACAAAAGATATGATTCCTCAATGGGGAATTTACCTTTACTTATATTAGACTGAACCTGTCAACATAAGTGTTTATTGGCACAACATGGCCGACCTCACTAACTCACAATATAATTAATAATTACCAGATTAATTATCTTTTATATTAAGGTGGGGCCGACCTATACCCTTTACATTACAATTAGGGTTACATGTAAGTTTGACTCTTGAACAATATAGCAAGGGATCTCATACACCCACTAGTGCTCAACCACTAGGGGCACATCCATAGGGATGTCTATATCTCTATCTCATTGCGTCTCACAGGAGAACCACACTCACTAGTGCTCAACCACTAGGATCACGTTCACATGTGCTCATCCACAGGCACGTCCAACTCAACAGATCTTCTTTCCCATTGCATTACAGAGGAAAGTCATCTGGAGTTCATCATCTCAACTCTCTGCTCAGAGGAGGCTAATACATCATCTTCATCTCTGTCTCATAACGATGCACCCAGCTCATGGGAATTCACACGTTCACCTTGTGCTCAGCCACAGGAACGTCCAACTCAACATATCTCCTTTCTCACTGTGTTACACTGGAGAATCATCTGGAGTTCTTCTCAACTCTCTGTAAGGAGGAGGCCATCAGTACGTTCCAGTTCTGTCTTAGATAGGAACCACACACCCAACTCATGGGCTCTCTCTTAGGTCGACTCAATCAGTCTGTGTCCTGGAGGATGTCTCACGCAACTGTAATAATCAACACTCCCTCTCAGCTAGGGAGGCATTCTCCATTAGGCCAAGTCTCGCACGGAAGTACTCGAACTTTGTCTTGGTTGTAGTCATCAACACTCCCTCTCAATTAGAGAGGTATTCTTCACCAAGCCAGTTTTGTGAAGGTGTCTGCAATCTGTTCATGTGTAGGAAGGTACGACACGTGTACTGCTTTCCTCTGCATCATGTCTCTGAAAATGATATTTTATCTCAACGTGTTTCGATCTATCATGAAACACAAGTTTCTCAAGGAGCTTCACACAACTCCAGTTATAATTATAGAATCCATCTCATGATCAAGTAAATCTGTCAAAAGTTTATGAAGCCACACTGCTTCACACACTCAATGATATATACTCTGCTTTTGTGGTATTCAATGCCACAGAGCTTTGTTTCCTGCTGCACTAGAAAACCATGACAACCTTCACTTTAAAACAACAACCGAATGTTCTCTTCCCGTCCACTGTACTCTCTGCTCAATCTGTATCGACATATCCTGCAAACTCAAGTTCACACTAGAGGCATATCTCAGGCCATATCTAACTGTGCCTCGTATATATCTCAATACATGCTTTATTGTTATCTAGTGAGTTTGTCTCGATTGACTCATGGATTGACTAAGCACATTCACTGCATAGCATGGTGTTAACCAGATACATCAATGATCCAATCAATTGTGGATCAATCTCATATGAATCATCATCATTCATTTTCTTCAAATCCATCACGGTGGTTTTGCATTCTGTCATATTGAACTTCTTTAATATTCCCACTGTATGTTTTCCTTGACTCAGGAAAAATCTCATTGGTTCTCTGTCATACTTCTTGTCCCAAGAAGTAGTGTATCATACTCAAATCCTTCATCTTGAAATCAAAAGTCAAAGCTTACTTGTATCCAACAACACGACTTCCTGAATAAGTCATCAAAATCAAGCTTTTGTCACAAATGTAGTAATATAGTTTTGGTTTAGCAACACTTTTGCTGAAATCCAAACTCATCAAGAATCCATCTATTTGATGTAGTTTCCAACTCATGGATGGTAGTACAGATGAAAGTGCATTGGTCTATTGAATCAATATGCCTCATCATAGTTCACTCCCTCTGCTTGTGATAATCCTCTGGCTATAGATCTCGCTTTGTATTTCTCGTCACTTCCATAGGTTACATGCTTGATCTTATATATCCTCTTGGAAGTCACCACAAACTTCCCTTCTGGTCTGTGAACAATATCTTATACATCATTCTTTAAGATATACTGGTATTCTTCTGTTATGGCATCTTGCCATACCTGTTCTCTTGTTGCTTCTCCAAGACAAGGAGGCTTAGAGTCAATGAAGTGGCTCATGACTGAAGGATAGCTCGAAAATCTCTTTTGCTTTCACGAGATGTGCCTTGAGGGTCTTGTATGTTCCTCCGCCTCTTGCAGAGTGAGCCTAGGCAGGCCTTTTATGCCCTACTACAATATCTCTAGACACATCAACTGGAGCAACTGGATCAGCTGGAATAATGTCTGTCTCCCTCTGAAATGCTGAAGGGGGAGAAGGTATTGTCTCACCGTCTCTGCTTGTCTCAATCTGTCTTTGACTAGGGATGTAGATCTGGAATGTCTTCGAAGATTCACTGTTATCCCATAAATGTATCCTTTCTCCTTGAAGGGTCTAGCTTGGACTTCTACTCTTTGGGTACATGAAAATTCACTGGGCACCCAAATATCCTGAAGTTCAATCTCAGGCTTCACTTTGGTGAAGGTTTCTTTGGGAGTTATGTTTTTCAAAGTCTGGTGAAGACTCTTGTTCTGAACATATACTGTGTCATGCATGCTTCTGCCCATGGAATCATAGAAAGATTCTGATCATGCATTTTTGCATTGGTTGCCTCAATGATGGTTCTATTCTTCTTTCTCAAATAGTTTTGACTCCCTCTGAAGGATAAACATCTTCCTTTGTTCTTAACCTGTCTGGAACAAGAAAACAAGAGGAACCAAAACAATAATATCTCCTAAAGGAGAATAATGAGTACATCTCTAGAGTCAAAACAATTTAAAGATTGTTGTCACAGCTACAACACCTACTTGTAATGTAGCAAGTTTTAGAAATATAGGTTAGAGGAATGACAATTACAACAATCAAACCTGGAGTCTTCACGTGTGTTGTTCCTCTGAATGCACTGAGATCCCTCTAGATCCATGACTTCAACAAAGGTTCCTTCCTCCTGCAATTACCCTTATGAAAATGATACAAATAATATATATACAAGTCCATACCTGAGGGTGCTGATATGATTTCTCCAATGGCACCTGGCCGATCTCTATCCTTTGACATCTTCATGAAGAAGGTAGTCACAGTGTCACCTTTTTGTATCACCCACAATAAGCCTTCCTTTGAAGTCTTGTCTTCCACGAACTTGAGGTTGCTTGATCCATCAAGCTTATCTTCCATCATAGTTCTCGTTCATCATAATTTTAGATTCTTCACAACCCCTTGTCAACTGGGCTAGAAAACCTAATGGCTAGGCTAGGCTAGCACTTTTAGGTTTTGTTGGACTTATGACTGCCAACAATAAGCCTTTGAAAGATAGGAGAACACTGGTGAGTGGAAGAGCTCCTTCAATGAGTTGCAGAAACCCTAATATTGAAATTTCTGCAGAAATTAGTGAAACCCTAGAAACCCTAGGGCCAAAAAGTCAAAATGCTCGGAAATGCAATCTGAAGCTTGCTGGAGGTGCGCTGAAGGTGGTTGTACACTCCTATGCACTTTTTAGCCTCAACGTCCAAGTGACAAGTGCTGAAACTCCTCGAAGAGGTAGGCCGTACAAAATTTTTGGAAACCCTAGGAGGGTCGTACGGTTTTGCAGAAGAGAGAGAGGATGACTGAAATTTGCTTGTGCAATGGGTTCTTCAAGACCTATGCTCTGATACCATGTTGATTTTTCAATTAGCAACGTTTAAACATGAAGTTCATTTCATTTTAGCATTTAACTTAAACCATAAACAATTTTGTTGCAGCGACCAAGATCACAAGAAGAAACACCATGCACAAGTACACAAGAAGTATCTTGGGAAACCCTTCTCAACAAGGAAAGAAAACCCAACCAATCCTTTGCTATATTCTTCAAGAGAAAGATCTTCACCACCAAGAAAACCTAGCACACAAGAAGGTGCTTGCAAACCCTAGAAGACTAGCGCCCAAGAGAGGTGCACACTTTTCCCAAGAAGATGTACTTGTTGAAATTTCTAAACTCACACAAAAGATATGCTTCCTCAATGGGGAATTTACCTTTACTTATATTAGATTGAACTTGTCAACAAAAGTGTCTATTGGCACAACAAGGCCGACCTCACTAACTCACAATATAAGTAATAATTACCAGATTAATTATCTTTTACATTAAAGTGGGGCTGACCTGTACCCTTTACATTACAATTAAGGTTACAGGTAAGTCTGACTCTTGAACAATATAGCAAGAGATCTCATACACCCACTAGTGCTTAACCACTAGGGGCACATCCATAGGGATGTCCATATCTCTATCTCACTGCATCTCATAAGAGAACCACACTCACTAGTGCTCAACCACTAGGATCACGTTCACCTGTGCTCATCCACAGGCACGTCCAACTCAACAGATCTTCTTTCCCACTGCATTACACAAGAGAGTCATCTGGAGTTCATCATCTCAACTCTCTGCTCAGAGGAGGCTAATACATCATCTTCATCTCTGTCTCATAACGATGCACCCAACTCATGGGAATTCACACGTTCACCTTGTGCAAAGCCACATACACGTCCAACTCAGCATATCTCCTTTCTCAATGCGTTACGTAGGAGAATCATCTGGAGTTCTTCTCAACTCTCTATAAGGAGTAGGCCATCGCTACGTTCTAGTTCTGTCTTAAATAGGAACCACACACCCAATTCATGGGCTCTCTCTTAGGTCGACTCAATCAGTCTGTGTGTCTTGGAGGATGTCTCACGCAGCTGTAATCATCAACATTTATAAGATGATAGCTTCTCAATAAATGCCTTGAAAGAGCTTCACAATGACCAAAAACTATGTTGCAGGAAATGCCCCTCCCCCCTCGGTTTCCTGCCCGAAACCAGTACGAAACTCAGAAATCGGTACGGTATGGCCAGTAATCGTCGTCGACCGTACTATACGGAGTTTCCCGATTTTGAAACGTTGTACGGTACGATCGACGACGTTTCCTGGCTGTACCGGTCCGTACGACCAGCGTTTCAGGCGTCTTTGAGGTGAAATAAGAAAAAAACAAGGGGGCCATGGGGCCCCCAAACAGTCAAATATATATATTTTTTGCATTTTCTATGTTTTTCTTGCATCATTAGTGCAATTTTTTATTGTATTTTTTTGCATCATTATGTTTTTCTTGCAATACGAGGTTGTCAAGGTCTCTCGGGTCGAACTGGGCACTGGATCATTGTCGGAGTCCTCAGGGACTATCAGGGGGTTTGACTGTATGATCCCGAGGAGATGTAAGAGCGGGGGATACTCCTAGAATCCGAGGCCGAAGGAAAGAAACTATGGATAGACCTTTGGCAACTCATTTGCATCTGGGAGGTAGTTTGATGGACGGGGGGTGCCCTGCTTTGGATTTGTTTGGAGCTTGTCCCTTTGACTCTCCGAGGAAGTATGGACTGATGTAAAGTTTGACACCTTCGAACCAGTCTCGATGATAAAGATCTGTTTCCTTGAGGGGGAAGCTGAGGAGAGATAGGAGGCCTCACCAATCTACAGTCTGGTGCACTTTGGGACTTTTCCTACCGTTTCTTCCTCCAATCTGATGGATCAACATGAAGGTATGAGGTGATTGTCCTGGTTATCCCAAGGTAGGGCATATGATATAGGCGCTGAGATTCGTGGTTGAAGATCTCCTTGATGAAGAGGGATGGGCATCTCTGGTCCTGGTACTGGAAGAAAGTAGAGAGTGAGCCCCTTGAGTTCCTATAGAGACAATGGTAGTGTCTTCTGATCTCATAGTAAATGGGGCACCTAAAGATGAGGTGCATCTTTGTCTCCGACTCCTGTAAGTGGCACATCTGGTAGACCCTATCAGACCATGGTATATGACAGTCCATCTCAATTTGGAGTCGATGAGATCCAACCTGGAGTTGTCCCAAAGGGATCTTGAGTGAGTGTATCCAATGCCTATGTGTATAGGGGGGCCAGACGATGATGCCATCCCGTAGCTCCAAAAAGTGCTCTAGATAAAAAGACATCTTCAAGCACAGGATTGTTGGAGGCAAGGTCCAAGTGACCTGAATGTACAGTTTGTAGATGTCCTTTCTGATAGCCTAATTTAGTACCTATTTAGTCGGCAAGAGATGGCGCGATGCATCAAGGGGGAAACTGAACGGGGCAAGGTGCTATGAGGAAATAGTCATCGATTGGAGAAGCCAAGATGCCTTTGATAACCAACCATGTGCACGACTTGAGGGGGGACCGAAGCAAGAGCCTTCGAGGAACAAAGAGAAAGGTAGGGGTACTTCTCTCTCTCGATGGTAGAGTCACTAAAAGTTTGACTCTACGAAAGAAGGAGACTTGGCGGAAAATGACCTTAAGGCGGAATGAGTGGACATTGAATTCTGCCTAAATAATGGGATGCAAAATCGCTCGCTTGCAACGTATGATATGCCCGAGAAGTAGGGTTTGTACCTTCTCCAACCTGGCCCAGTCTATCTATAACAAGCTTGGCCCCAAGATCTCGAAGCCGTAGAGAACTGTGGGTCTAATAATCGCCTCCACGAGGTAGATTTTGGACAAGATATTCTGAAACTGGATCAGGGAGCACTATCTCTCGATGAGGGCCAAGGAACTGTATCCTTTACTGAGGATTAGTTAGTGGGATTGAGCCAAAACCTACACAATAAGACAAACTTCTAGAAAGGTGGGATAAGGACGAAAATGGCAAATTCATCATTGGGTTTGGTATAGTTGACTTTAGTTTGCACCATCTTGACTTATAAAAAATGTCAAAACAAATTTGGAATTAGTTGAATGGACCATTTAGGTCAAAAACATTGAATGCTAAGTTCTCTTTGAAACAACTTCTTCTTAGGTTCAAATTAGTAGCATTGTAGCTATGGAATTTTTGAGAGATTTACTAGACAACATGGATGTATTTTTATTATTGAAATCAATGCCTCTCTTGAATGGCATTGATTTCCATACATGGAAGGTCAAAACTCATTTGTATTTTGAATCGCAAAAATGTTTAGGGATTAGTTAGTGGGATTGACTCAAAACCTACACAAGAAGTCAAAATTGTAGAATGGTAGAATAAGGACAACAATGGAAAATTCATCATTATGTTTGGTATATTTGACTTTGAGTTGCACTATCTTGACTTATAAAAATATCGAAAGAAATCTGGAATGAGATGAATGGACCATTTAGGTCTAAAGCGTTGAATACTAAGTTTTCTTTGAATCAACTTCTTTTTAGGTTCAAAATAAGTAGCATTGTAGCTATGTCATGTTAAATGAGTTGAGGGTCTATTATGAAACAATTAGTAGAGGAGGGTTTAAATGCTGAAGAAGAAGATGTTAAAACAATATTGTTAAACAATCTACCCTCAAATTGTAGCAACGTGTTATTCACACTTAGTTAATGGCCTTCACAGTCCTCAGAGACGATGATATCTACCCTTATTGTAGAAGAAAAATGCTTGACGGAAGAGGTGAATACTCAAGAAAATGCCCTTCTTGATGAAAGCAAAATAGGCAAGAAAATGGGTAAAAGCAAGGTCAACAACAAAGTGGTAAAGGTATGTTGCTATTATTGTGGAAAACCAAATCATATAACCTGTAATTTTTAAGTCAGAACAACTGAGCTTCTCAAAACAAAGGCTAAAAGAAAGGAGGAGAAAGAAAGGAATAATATTGTCATCAATTATACTACTAACGAGGAGGATGAGAATGTCACTAGAGTTTGCAAAACTGATGATCAATTCCTATTTCAAATGGTTTTGTATTCTTAGGTGGGTCTTTAGACACGAGGAACATAGAGGGGATGCTTGACATGGATGTTGTTTGGGGAAATTTGGTAGGCATTGCTAGAAAAACTTCTGAATTGTGCTTTGATGAAGATCTTCCTGAAAAACTACAAAATCTGCATGTTGAATTGTTCATCTAAAATGAACTTTGAAAGAGAGCATAAATCCTGGAAGTGAACAACTGCCATGTTTAAAATTTCTTGATTGCTTGACAATTTGATCATTTTCTAAGTAATTTGGCTAGAAGAAGTTGGCGTCTTTTGCTAAGTTATGAACGAATAGGATCACCATTTTGCTATCAGTGAACAAATAGGATCATCGAAGTGCTCTTCGAATTTAGACACAATTAAGTATCGAACATCATCCCAATGAATAGTTGAAGGGCAATGGGAGGTGTCACCGCCTAATCCACACTTCGGGTCACGTGGAAGAAATCTTCAATCCACTGGGTGCGGCCTCGACGACGAGTCTCGAGTCAAGGTGTTGTCACCTGATACTTGACTCCTTTGTCTAGGCTAACTCCTAGCGAAGCCAAGGGGGGTAGTCCCTAATAAAAGAATCTAAGGCTGATTGAAGCTAATTACAATACAATTCTAGGAGTTAAATGAAACCAAAAGCAAATACAACTAATCTAGCAACATATAATGACACAGTAAAAGTTTCCTTCTGCGAATGGTATTAAGCAAATGAAATACTTAAAGACAAATGATAGAAAGAAAATGAGAGTGCTTGAAAGTAAATGAGAACAACTGATAATAAGCAAGATGGAAATATTGTAGATCAGTGCCAATAATGTATGTATTGTTGCGAAATGTGTTTTGCAATGCTCTTGGTAAGTTTGATTAGTTAGAGGTTTTCACTTGGATTTAGATTAATTGAGTGAAGTGGATCGATAGTGCAAATCTACTCATGATTGTTGGAGATTGTAAGTGTGAAAATGAAAGATCTAAACTATTATGTGTTTCCTCCTAACTATTATCCCTCAAATGGGTACAAGCGAGATTGCAAGGATTTCCAACGGGGAGAGAGCGAATCCCAAAGTATCCTCCTGAATTCACAAGCAACTTGTTGGTATGGATCCCATATTGAGCAATAATGGTAAGAGGTTTTCCCTAGTTAGACTACTCCGCACAATCAAATCCCTCTCTGAATCATGGCAAGATCAAGCAACCTTGCGAGGCCGAGAGTATATCAAGGACTTGATGGGGAAGATTCGTTACTTTGCCAAATTGAAATAACTTGAAAATGGAACTAAACTAACTAATCCAAAACAAAAAGAAAAATGTTTTGTTGTGCATGGGTTCGTTTTAGATTGATTTATCTTTTAAGTTAGAAAAAATGGATGAATGCTAAATGCAAAATGCAAAAAAGAGACAATTCCCCCCGTGGGTAGGGGGGATGGAAGACCTAGTGGGTTATCCGACTACTTCTTTTAAATAACAATCTTTTAGAAGGATGCTTGATGGCCTTTTATAGATCTAGGGCCAAACAAACTTACCAAATGAGAGAAAAAATGAGACTAGGAGGAGGATTACGTGCCTTGAGGGGTCTTGGATGCTCCGAATCCTCGAAAATTGGGCAGATTATGCTCTTGGATGTTCGTTAAACCTGCAAAAACAGCAAGCTAATGTGATATAAAGATGCCCAAAATTACTGTAGGATAGCTTGCAAAAGATGTTAGATTTTGCACAAAAATTACCAAGTGAAAGTTTATGGAAAGTTAGTGAAAAGTAACCAAGAAAGCAAGCAAAAAGCTAGCTTTCTTAGTGGTTTTTGTTTGCTGTTTGGGACAGCAAACAAAAGGCACTAAGATTGCCAAATAAAGAATTTAAAGCTCTCAAAATTGATTCTACCTTTTAGCCTTGAGATTTAGATATAAAATACTTGCTAAAAAATGAATTTTAGTGCTAGAGCTTAAATGATAGCAAATTTAAACATGCAATCTAGATCTATGCATGCATGCATGCAAAACTGATTCTACTTTGGATTTTCATTTGAAATGTAGATTGAACTTATGCATGCACATGAAAGTAACCAAGAAGTTTTTGAATTTGGGAGAGAGAGAGAAAATCTTGATAGGTGGAATCCTTGGGCAATGAAGTCTCCCAGTGGAAAGTTGAGGGACTACGTTCTCAAGAGGCTTAGAGCATGTAGAAGGTACAATCTAGTCCAGCTACTTCTCCAAGCATGAGGACTTATCAAGTTTAGAAAACTTGCACAATATTTTGTTAAAGATGGTGCTTCCTACAAAAGAGATCTGGATAGCATGTTAATTAAACCTATATATATGCAAATCAAATATCTCTAATATAAAAAGACAATAGGATATAAGAAGCAAACAAGCGTAATGAATCCTATCCTACTGGATGACAACACCCCTTCAAAGGCCAAATTAACTAATAAAATGCAAGAAACTAAACTAAGATTACCTCATATATATATATAGCACAAGACATCAATCATCCACACAAGTAATGCAAGGCACCTTCTTGACCTCCAAAGTCTTCTTTATTTCATAAAAAGATATTACAATGATAGTACAATAGACAAGCTTAGCCAAACTCTCATTAACCAATGGGTAGGGATGAAGCTTGCTTAAATAGGAAGAGAGGGCACACATCCCAAGGTGAATAAGCCACATGGAAAGCTAGTTCAACGCCACATCTCTAGTAGAGTGAAGTGAAGTGCCACAAGTCAAAGAGATGAGGTATGGAGAGGTCGCCACCGCTCTTGAGTAGGTGCGCACCCTCCTTGGGATTAACGCCATGAAGGGGAGTGCGCCACCTCTCAAGAGAGGGCGCACCTCTTTGAGATGTCCATCATCTCAAGTCATCTCTTCACTGAACTCTCTTTAACTCGTAATCAACAGTCACTAACCACTAGTGAGGCTAAGTGAGATTGGAGACAAGTCAAAACATGTCCCCGACATGTTTCCTTTAAAATAGGAAACTAATTAAATCACCTTTTATTTACCTTTTGAGTAAAATCGTTTTTTGATGAGGTGGTTGAGGTCGATTTCTCAGCCATGTAAAGTGGGTGAGGTGGTTGGGTCAAGACTCAATGGGCATAGGACTCATGACATACAAGGGGTCGTAGTGTCTCATTCATGGGTGCCTTTGTAGAGGGTGTGTGGTACCTTTGTCCACAATGCACTTTTTCCAAGCCCATTAATTGCCATTCTTTTATTCTTTCATAATTTTAAGGAGAGGTTGAATGTCACTGCCCTGGCATAGTGACCAAATAATGGCAATGTCACCCACAAACACCTAGTGGAAATGAGAAGGTTGGCTTGTGATGAGACCCCCTTTCTCTTAGCCATGAGCACAAGACTTCCTTCAACAAAATTAATGCAAGGTGTATAATCAAAACGTGGAGGCTCCACGCAGACTGTCTCTTTGACCTTTTCTTCATGTTTCTTATCTTCTTTCTTCAAAATTTGGATAGACCTTGGCTCCTTTCCATGGTATTTGGCAAGTTTCTCTTTGTATTTGTTTGTCCATGGGAGAAGTACATCTATGGAGTCTTCCTGCATGAAAGGTAGCTCAGATGGATCATACTCAATAGACTGTGTAGGCACATCATAATCACATTCACTGACATAATCAATGCCATCGGGATCCATCACATGTCTATCATCCTTTTCTTGATTGTATAATATCTGGAAGGTACCATCTCCCATGGGAATGTGTGCATGGGTAAGGTCCATGCTAAGAAAACCCCCAAGAGTAGCAGACCAACTCTTGGATAAGAGCATTCTCCAAGCATCTGGAACGTCAGTTACCACTATGTCCATGAGGATACTGATATGTGGGAAATCAATTAGAAAAACCTCAACGCCCTCACACACACCGAGAACCTTGACCCTTTTAGAATCAATACCGCATACATTGCCATAAGGTCGGGTTGTCTTCAAACCAAGTTTTTTCATCACCTTGAATGATATGACATTTGCTGAGGCCCTAGAATCAAGCATGCAGTTGTTCAAGCGGAGGCCATTCATGACTAATGAAATGTAGAAGGGAGGATACTTGTCCCTTGGCTGATCGAGATACATAGTGTTCGAAATAATGGGAGGATCTTCCTCTTCGGTTGGCACCTATAAGACCGGAGGTGGAGGTGGTGTAGCCACCTTCTCTGCTGATGGAAGGGGAGTGTCAGGCTGAGTTGGAGGGGCTGAAACTTCATTACTTCTAGTGTAGTTTAAATATTGCCTCCTTCTCAATTCCTTCTTCTGATCATCTGTCAAACGATTCAAGGCCCGAATTATCCCTTCTCTTTCTCCTTGTCTTCTGGCTTCATTGATTTTCTCTTGGGAAACTTGTTCCTTTTCAAAATTGCAAATTATATCAATATCGTCAGGAGAATCTTCGTCTCATCGGGGGCATTCATCTTCTCCGTGGCGTTCTTGGCACGGGAGGCACTAAGCCTCTATGTCGATTGTCCTGATTATTTTTAAACTAAGTCACCTGACACGTCCAAACCCCCCCTCGTGTCGTGAATTCTACATGTCGGACACCAAACGGTAGGACACGTGTCGGATACTCGTTTAGAACGTGTCATGTTCACAGGACACGCGTGTCTTGAAAATAGGACACGTGTCCTGCTCAGAAAAGGATCCCGGCTCATGTTTTCTCATGCAAGTTGCAGCTGTGAGGTGTTTCAGTGTTCAACTAAGGGTTATTTTTCCTTACTAATTCTATTTAAAGAGGTCCCCACCCCCTCCATTTTACCCGCCCTAGTAATTAATGGTAATATTAAATTCTTAAAGTAAAAGTGACATTCTCCTTTTACTTAAATTTTTAACATTACCATTAATTGTTTCAGGATGTTTGAGAGTGGTTCCAACCTCATTGGACTTAATATGGAGAAAGTAGAATTTTAGGTCCCTTTCAAAATTCAATAGACTTAATGGTTTTCAGGATTTCAAGATTGGCAGGATTGCAGTGTTTCCACTGGATTCTATCATGTAAGAGGGTATGAAACTAGCATTTAATCAAGGACACCATACCCTTTATGTACCTCGATGTTGGTGGCATTGATTTTTGAACTCTTATGTCACGACCCCAGTAAAAATGTACCCTTCACTCAAGTATAAACTCTTCTGTTGAACTCTTCTCTTTGTCATCGTGTCAAGTGACTTAGTGGTGTAT
>WSFP011484283.1:0-15709 GCA_009831015.1 Picea engelmannii | reverse complement strand
TGGTATGCAGACCTTCAATTTCTTCTTCATGGCTGTAAAACCCTTGAGCATCCTCCATATCTCTATTTCTCAAGTAGGAACTAAAGTCTAATTTTATGTATCTCTAATTTTTTCACTTATACTTAGATTCCTTACTATATTCACGGGCTAGTGGGTGGAAGATTGGAAAAATCATAGCCTATCTTCATACCTTCCATGAACCCGCCATCAACACTTAGCTTCTTTTTCCTTCGTGGACTCACGAACTCATAATATTGTAACCTTGATTATCTTCATTTCATAAGTCTGTCTGAGAAGTCTCAACACTTAACCATTTTCCATCTATGCGGACTCTCAAACTCATAATCTTGTAACCTTCCTTTCATAAGTCCATCCGAGAAGTATCAACACTTAACCATTTTTCCATCTACGCGGACTCGCAGACTCATAACCTTGGAACCTTCCTTTCATAAGTCCGTCCGAGAAGTCTCAACACTTAACCATTTTTCCATTTACGTGGACTCGCAAACTCACAGACTCATAATCTTGTAAACTTCCTTTCATAATTCCATCCAAGAAGTCTCAACACTAAACCATTTTTCCATCTACGCAGACTCGTAATAACTTAACAGTTAGATAAATTTCGAGATCTTATCGCAGTTTCATGGGATTGACGGTTGGCCTGCCACATGGCTCCACATCACCCACCAACTATCATCCCGTCCAACATGTACCTGCCACCATGGTAGTACATGTCTTTCTTCTACCACGTCAGCTGACACGTTTCCTCTGCGTCATGTCGACATCATTGTACAGAAACATACCCATTTTTTTTTTATTTGTTTATGTTCGATTTCCAAAGAGGCTCAATTCTTCACATTACCCATGAAATTTCTCTCAATTTTACTGTAGTAATTTAATAAAACAAGTTGGAGACATACTCCATAAATTAATTCTCTGTGATTTTCCACTTCAATATTCTTCTAACTCGACTCATCCAGGCTCAACGTTAAAAACTAGGCTCTAATACCACTTTGTAACGTACCCAACCACCATGGATGGGTCATGCCACATAAAAATATCTCTTTACAGCTCTGATACCATAATATAATGTTCCCTAGCTCAACCGAGGGACATTACGGTGAAAAATACACATGAAAACATAATTTCTGCTAACTTAAGTAATTCTTTTACTGTTAGCCGATTTCTTGTAGTTTACAACTACAAATTTAAAACAGATTTAGTTAATGTCTATAACCATAAAACAAATGCATCTAAAACATGCCAATAATCAACATGAAATGCAACTAAACCGCTCATTACAACAACATATAATTCATTCTCATTTACGCAGAGTTCATGCGCAACAATAACACATGTAAATAACTCACTACAAGATAAAACACTTATCTTTAAACAAGAATCGTGCAACCAGCTGCCTGGGACATAAATTCCATCCAACCATAGACTGACTGTTCCAAATCTCAATAGCCAATCACCCCCGAGCTGAGGCTAGTAATCCACAAAAGAGGGTTGTCTCTCATAGTCCACTCACAACTCTTAAAACTCATAACCCAATTGATATTATCCTACAACTATCTCTTCCTCCTGACCTGCCCAACCTAAGGAATGCAAAATTCGTTTATCAAGGATAACTCAAGGGATGTACCATATGTTTATCAAATATAACCCTAGGGATGTACCATCTGTGTATCAGGGATAACCCGAGGAATGTCCCATTCATTTATCAGGGTCTCTCTAGCACATGTAGCTAAGAATTTCCCAGCTAGGAACTTAAGGAAAATTGTTGCTAGGAAAACTATCAACAAACTAACAACAACACTTGTTTTTTTAGTGGAACTCACACATGATTTCACTCTTCAGTCCTGACAACCTAGCCCTTCAATTATCTAGCTCCAATTCTCTCTAGTTACTCTCCAGCTACGCTCCAAAATTCACCCTCCATGGCTGCACCAACTCCAAGCTCTCTTTCTTGCTCTCTCCTTTCTTCCCATGCACAAAAACTTGTCTGACTAAAAACTATTGTCCCAACCCATACAAATTTCCTCTATTGTGGCTTTCCTTTCTTGACTCACACTCTTCCCCAAGCGGATTGTACTCAACCCCCATGTGTCCAATAACTCTAGGATGTGACCACTCACACCCACCCTCTTACATGCATTCAATGATTGGCTTTGGGAACAATCAATCAGAAAGTGGAAGGTTCATATACAATAAACAAGTTTAGGAAAAATGGGTTAAATTAATATACATGGGTAATTCCCCCTTCGAGACACTCCCCTCTCTTATGGATTAATTCGACCCCCATCTCTTGTCCATGTGCCCTTAGCAACTAGCATCGGATTTTTATTATTAAAACATTGAAATACAATTCGTATATTACATCGCTTGGCCATAGCCACATATTATATCCACATAAGCATAAATTAAACTAGGGATTATAATGGGGATGTTACATAACTGCTTATTTGAAACAACAATGAAAACTTCAAAGGACAGTTACCAATCATTTGGGATTAATTCTCACAGAAAAAGGGTACAAGTCATTTCTTAACCTCAAGGCTTTCATGTCTTTCTATTAGTGATTGAATCGATCTGTACAAGATTTGTGCAATTGTGATCTTAATAAAAGAGATTTTGTAACTTGTATCAATCAAAATACTACTACAATTTCAATGGAACAACAAACCATAAAACTGTAAATACCTATCCCTGAGAAAGTGCAAATGTTATTGTTGGTTATCTCTTGAGATAGAATGAACTACCAATCCTAATATCATGAATTTTAAATAGGAGGCGAATGGTTAATTCTACGAACCATTTATAGGTTAAAAACTCATTGCAATCATGAAATCGTTGATGGCACATAAGAAATAAAACACCAAGATATGAAATTGTTAATGAAACTAACTATTGTTTTAGCATCTAAACTACTCTAGCAACAATATAACACAAGCATTGCGTCTCAGATTAGTGGGTCCTTTCCAACTGGTCGCAAGCCTTTGAAACTTACAGTAGCACGATCAAGATAACACCACGAGATTTCAGATTGATGCTTACAGTAAAACAAAGTATAAAATCACAACATATTCTCTATTACATGTCAATTTTCACATGCAACACCATGCGACTAATTTTCAGGTCTAAAAATTGCTTCCTAGTGAGCTAAGAGTAAAACCTTAGTTGTTATCAGTGAACAATTTTACACTAAAAATTATTGACAAAAAATATATGCAACACAAATAACAAGATCAGAGATGAATCATCAACACATATATCAGACACAAATTTATGTTCGACAACCTTACTAATTTGATAAATTATGAGGGTGAAACCAACCCTCTCGGCCAATACAAATCCACCAAAATCTGAGGACAACCTTGTCCTCCAATAACCATATAAATCAGAAAACCAAACCTCAACAATATCCCTGGAATTTTCTTTGCCCACAAATCTATTGCAGACCACTTATACGACCTGCTGATGTCACCTATCAGCATGTATGAACCTACTCCTCCCCATAAAAAAACTTTGTATGCAATTCACCTTACTGCAACCCACGTACATACGTGATTATGCCCACTACAACCCACGTATACGCGATTCACTTTCCTCCAAACCATGTACATAAGCTATTGTTCTCTCTGCAACCCACGTATATACGTGATTCAACCCATTGTAATCCACATACAAGTATAGAAAAATTGTACGAACACATCCATGCAATTCACTCCCTACTACTTCCTCTCTTCTAAGCCAAATTTGCCACCATGCAGAATTTCCCTTTGCTGAAATCGCCAAGCCTCCTAGCACAAGTGCAGAATCACTTATGCTAACTCCATCATCACAATGTCATAATGATTTGTCACAATCTCTCCTCTCCTTATATAGGACTCTAATGAGTGAGTTTAGGCACCCCTTCTAAACTCAACAATTATTTAGAATATTTTAATCCTCTTTGTGAGTGTGACACACCATCACAATCCCACAAATCCCATCAACTTACCCATGAGGCCCTAGCCTCATCCTGGGGCCAATTTCACTAGAATGAAAGGCCAATCTAGTGCCAATGAAGGTTTCCACATGCTTGACACGTTGGCCTCTTGCGAGAATACCTCTGGAAGCTAAAATAAACAACATATCGAGTCTTAATCATAAAACAACGATTAAGGATGATCTTGGATCCAAAATAGACAGCCACAATATCACATATTCCAACTCTAACATCTGATTACATTGAGGTATTACATACATATAAAAACCCTAAACAAAATGATAAGATTTTTCCCTACACTCTCGTAAACCATTGCTTGAAATGACAAAGGAAACAAACATATAAACCACATTTAGCTCTACATGATATATCTTGTAAACTTAGCAACGAGATGAGCTTCAAGGAAATCAATTTTGATCTTTTTCTATTCATATGATAGAATGCACACAAATAACATTTTGTTCTTGTTTTGGAAGATTCCCCCACAAACTGCTTGGGCACAAGAAGGCGTTGACCTTGCGTTTGGCCGAAGCCTGGTGCTCTCGTGGAATATATAGAACTCAAGATAAAGGACACTAACCATGTTGGGGACCGAATCTACAAAACCCATGTGCTCCTTTTCCTCCTAGGCACACACATATAGGAAAACCTCCAAACTTAGTTTCTAGAACTCCATAGTTGGTGCAGGAACTAATCTACAATTCTTCATAGGTAAACATTAGTTACAAAAACTCATGAAAACCTATTAAAAACTTAGGAAATCAAATATAATAAGTAATTATTACCTCTTTAATGCTTGTTGCAAGGTTTTAGTATTAGAATCATGGATTTTTAGGATAATGGGGTTTAGTTTAGGTGTAGTAGTGGGAAAATAATGAGAAAATGGTATTTAAAATATGAAAAAATGGGAGGCCAACATCTCCTCCACACCTATTTACGTGTATTTCCTCATGCAAAAAACATCCTTTGAAACTAAAAAATTGATCCAAAACTAACACATCCTGTGAATAACTAGGAGAGCTTAGCTGCATTGTGCCTCGTTTGTTCTAGTTGACTGGAACTTATGATCTTCTTATGTATTGTTCTATTATCATAATGTATATTCTTGATTTCTTCTTGGAGGTTCTGGCTTTGGGCTTTTAGCATTTCATTTTCCTTTTGTATGCATTTATTTAGTACTGTCATCTCCAAGGATTATTGTTTCAACCTTTTAATTTTATGATTCTTCCTCTTCACTTTTCTTGTTGATTCATTTGAAGTTGGAATATGTTCATCCATTCCAATAGATGCATTATCACAGGGTTTAGGAAATGCTTTCTCTAGAGGATCGAACCCTTACTCCTTTGTTTCTTTGGAATTTTAAAAATACCAGCTAATGTTCTGTTGTCTTCTCCTTCAGTATGTAAAGAGATTGGACATTGTTACATTACTTGTTATTGATACGAAGATGGTGTCATATGAGTACTTGTATGAATGAGGGTTAAGACTGGAGCATTATGATGAGCAAAAGTCACCATTGGAGTACCAATTCTTTGTTTGGCCATGTTCCTAGTAACTCGACGGGTTGGAGGTGGTATGGACAATGCCTCTACTAACAGGTTGGTCTTCGCGAATTTTCTTTTTCATTGGTCTTCTCAAGGAGAGATGAATCCCTTGGCTCCAAGGGAGCCAAGGTCTTCATCAAGACCCTTTTTTTTTATTGTCGTCACCATGTGCTACTTAGTTTTCTACCACTATCTCATTAGATTGCTCATGAAATTTATTCTGACTAATAAAGTTTTTCCACGATTCATTCCTCCTACCCAATTCTGCTACGATCAAAATATTCACTAATCCATAGTGATATAGGCTCTTGTAAGGGTATTTTCTATTTTTCTTTACTTGGCTTGACATCTTACTTAAACTCTTCCATAAGTAATAAGGAAAATTCAATCGACGGTCAAATTCAAAATGCAATAAGATTCTAATGTGATACTAGAAGGTAAGAGAATAACGCCCCTCACAATTCAAATACATCTGTAAAATTTCCAATGGTGCACGCCATTCATCCTTGAGCCAATCCCACGGTATCCCCTTCGCCCAATTTGCATTTTGAAACTCTATTTTTAAAAATCGATTGCAAAGGTTCAGTGCTACATGCCGATTTTTGAACCACTTCTCTCCTTCCCTCGACAAGCCTATGGTGCAGGAAATTGACTTCTCTGACATATCCATTACCATCTCCCCAATATGGGCTACACGTCCATTGAAACCCCCTGTGAACTGCAATGTCACCTGACCATTGAATCCTTGTAATTTCATGAAGAATTCATGCCACCCCGCGACTCTAAGCATTTTTCAACACAAATTATACTCATGTAGAGTTTCCAAAGCTCGTATAGATGTTAGTTCATGATGGTTGACTACCATTTCGATCACAATTGTTGTAGCAAGGGAAGAAGCCTCCTCTGTTACCTGTGGAATTAACACAAACAAGGTCTGATAGGAGAAGATTTGACAATCACCACTATTAAAACCCCATATGATTTCAATTTTGAACAATATGAATCTAAGTCATTTGGAATCCCTTCGATGATTCCAAATGAATTAAAATATAATTGAATTTAGGAACACTTATACACAGGTTCATGGGAAATTATGGAATGGTTGGGTCTGTAGGTGCAATGAAAATACCATCATATCCACTTAATCATTTGTAGTTTTGGAAGTATCATTTCATCAACAAGTGTAAAGTCATGATGGATGTCTTATTACTAATAAGTAATGTATATGAGTAATATGTCACATGGTTGATAGGGCATATGAACACAAGGATAATAGATGTTACCAGTCTGCATGTAGGCATGCAATTTTCTTAGGGGAAGAGCCTTTGATCAATGTGTGTAATAGGTGGCATATTTTAATGATAGGGAAGGGTTTAAGTGTTAAAGAAATCTAATATATAGTGCAATGGTGATATAAAGAACTGAGTGATATGTTTGCAATGGTTTAGCAGTGGAATAAATGGAAAGGGTGAGGAAACAAGTATAAGAGAGTTGTAAAATAAAATTTCCTTTGTTCTTAATAAATTACAAGAGTTCTAAAAGAAACTTGTTTACCTCTGAATTTACCTTTGTTCAATTACCAACTTAGACTTGTGGAAGTCATGAAAGCATACTAGAGGAATCACAATAGAACACTAACTCAAGAGCCCTGTTGTTGGATCATGGATAAACAACCTTCTTTGTTGATCATAGGGACATTTATTACTTTACTCGCGGGATGGCTTGTTGAATAAATATTTAAAACACAATTACATGCTTTCTTTTACCTCTTGTATAGTTCCTGTACCAACACAACCAACTTCTTTGTATTTTGTTGATACTGCTAATTGAAGGAATTGGAGTTGATGAGACCATTGTTGTTTCTAATAAAGGATTAGAAACATTATTCTGATCAGAGATGAATGACTTTGACTTGTATACATGTTACGAATCTCTTAAAAAATCATAAAATCTAAACTTATTCATGATGAAAATAGTGAACCAAACTGAAACCAAAGGATGATGAAATGAGTGTTGGTGGCTGATTTGGCCACTCAATCACATCTGCCCTTGAAAATAGATATGATGATGGAGTGAGAGGAAAACAATTGCAATGGAAATACTGAAGCAATGAGATGGAGGGCCATAATAAGACTATGCCTCAAGCTCTATAATGAAGAAGATATCCGATCCTTTAGAAAGAGATCTGCTAAAGAATGATATAACTTCCTTTTTTTGAGGTAATCGTCGATTCCTAGCCACCTTGCATCCTATTTCCCTTTTATTCACACATTGCAAATTGTTTTTAGAACCACGAACCAAATAATCTTCACTAAAACCCAATCTTGGCACAATTCTATCTATGTGAATGAATTTGTTGAAGTCGAACATAGAAATAAATCATTGGATTACCAACCAATGATGAATGTTGTTAACCAATGCTAGACTACTCACCATTGATGCCGATGAGAGTCAAGGTGCCTTGGTACATCTTGCGAGGTATGGACAGATGAGTTGAGGTCGATTCACCTACAAGATCTAAAAAATAGGGAGCATTGAGGAATCCCCACTGATTCCAACGAGAGAACCTGCCATTGATGTATGCAAGCCTCTAGGTACCATAAAAAGTCTCTAACTTTGACCTCATATAAGGTGTCAGAGTCGATGGGGAAGAGTTTGTTAGAAGGAGGGCCTTAATGAATCCCCCATCATCTAACACGAGAGTAACACAATAATTTGAAGAATATAAGGTAGAGTCAACAAATGTATGCCAAATTTTATTGTGGACCTACCCACCAACAACATGGTTTTCAAGCAAGTCCATGTCTAGCTATGCCAACAAGATGATTTTCATAAGTAGACTGATTTTTTTCTTCACTTTTTATTGTTTTCTAATTTTTTTTCTTCTTTTTATACTTTTTTTTTTTCTTTTTTTACTTTTTACATATAGATATATACACACCCAGAAATTTGGGAGAAAACTCAAGTAGAGGTTAGAGAGGGGGAAGGAGACCCCCTATTCATGACCTCCATCTCTGACTGTTGTAACATATATTGAACAAACTTTTCCTTGGACATGGGTTTGTGGTATAATATTAATCAGTGGACATTCACCATAAAGGACATCTGATCTGCATCTATTGTTATGATTCTCATAGAGCCATTATTAAAGACATTCTCAACCTCATATGGTCCCAACCATTGTGTGGAGAGATTAACCCTAAAGTTATTGTATCTGGAACTGAAGAGAAGATCCCACTCACCAGGTTTGAAGACCTTCTTTCTAATGAATTTTTCATGCCACCTAGCCCGTTTTTCCTGAACAAGCATGTTATGTTGGATGGCATCCTGTCATATTTCATCCAACTCATTCAACTGTGCCACCCTTTGCTTCTGAGCCTCAGTCAAGTCTAAACCCAACTACATTATTTTTAGGAAAGTCCTTATTTGGAATTCAATGGATAAGATAACCTGCTTTCCATATACCAACTAATAGGGAGTGAGCCTAGTGGTGCTTCTCCATGTGGTCCTATAGGCCCAAAGTGCCTCCAGAAGTCTATCTACCCAGTCCTTATGATGCAACTATACGTTCTTGATCAGAATGGCCTCCGACACTTTGTTGGTAGACTCTACTTGTTCATTATCCTATGGATGGTATGGAGAAGATTTGCGATGATTTATTTGATATTGTTGAGTAATGGATTGAATCAACTTTGACGTGAACTGCACTCCCTAGTCTGTCACAATATCTTTTGGAACACCAAAACAAGTAAAAATATCTTCATAAAGAAAATAAACCACTGCTTTTTCACTAGCTTGAGATAGAGATTTTTCTTCTACCCATTTGGTTACATAATTTGTACACACTAAGATATACCTTTTCTTTCTTGATGCAAGAGAGATTGGTCCTACGAATTCTGGATCCCATCTCTCGAAGGGCTCAATCAATACGTATGGTTGTAGGGGCATTTCATCAACTTGTATTGGTCTCCCCATCCTTTGGTAGCGGTCGCAACTCCTTACATATCTTTTAGCATCCTTAAAGAGTGTTGGCCAATAGTACCCTTGATGAAGTACTTTGTAGGTTGTTCTCTTGTCAGCAAAGTGCCCCCCACATGGACCATCATGGTAGGCTAAAAAAATGTCTAACATCTCATCTTCCCGTACACATCTTCTAATATTTAGATCTGGTCCAGTGTGGAAGAGGTCTCTCGCAATCCATGAATAGTTGGCACTAAGCTTGACAATTTGTCGCTTTTCCTGTGAAGAAAGGTTTTACGACAATTCTCCCGTGGCCAAATACTTTGCTATATCTGTGAACCATGGAGAGCTAGTAGAAATAGAAAATAGATGTTCGTCAGGAAAACTATCATCTAGAAGACCATTTTCACTTTCATTTTTAATTCTGGAGAGGAAATATGCAATGAGATTTTTCTTCCCAGGCTTATCTACTATAGTGATGTTAAACTCATGCAGTACTAACAACCATCTAGTTATTCTACCATTGGTGATTGGTTTATTCATTAAAAATTTAATGGCAAAGTGGTCTGCGTGAATAAAGACTTCTTAACTTGTAATATAGTTTCTGAATTTGTTTATGGCATAAACAACAACTAGGAATTCCTTTTCGGTGACGGTATAATTGAGCTCCACTGGTGTCAAGTTTTTTCTCATGAAATAGATGGCATAGGATAGTTTATCTTCTTTTTTCCCTAAAACAACTTCGAGGGTTGTGTCTTGTACTAATGTGAAAAGGAAGAGACCAGTTTGGTCCCCTAAGTAGTGTTGTTGTGGGGATTTTTTCTTTTAAGTACTCAAAGGTATTTTGACACTATGAGACCTTTTATCCCATATCCTAGGGATAACTAAGGAGATTATGTCTTGAGGCCCATAGGTCATAGACATGGAGTACCGAGAGCCATAATGACTTGAGCTTGGCCCTGAAGGGCCCATCCTTTTTCTTTAGTGCCTCCATTTTGTTAGCAACAACAACATCCATCCCATCGGTCTGGTTCTAAAGTAGAAGTGGATCTTGCTCCATGAGGTAATGAGTCCGGGTATCATGGTATGTGTCACTCTGATTCTCAAAGCATTTGAATGTGTGAATTTAATTCTCTTTTTCTTCATGACGTTTGCTTGGAAATTATGCCTTTTAACTTGTCCATACCAGGGGGGGATGACAAAGTGCCCTAGCAAGTTGTTTCCCTTAGGAATGAGTTGCCACTGGGTGGTGTTGACGATTAAAATTGCAACGATGAATTTGGCCTGCAAATGACTGCTAATCTCTATTATTTATTTATGATAATAATAATAAACTAGTAGGCGAGACCCCCTTGTAGACTAGAGGCACAAAGATAGAAGTGTTATGCTTATATGTTACTGTTGTTATGATGTTTCCTACAAAGTCCTATATAGTTGATGATGCAGTCTTGGTTTCATTTGATATGACAACATGGTTGGTTGATCCATTGTTGCCAAATGTTGTTGATGTTCGTTCACAATACAGGCCAATGCTATAGGTTTGAGGATTATGTTGTTTTACAGATGTTGTGTTATGTTATAACATTGATTAAAAATATCTTACACATGATTTTATGAAAGGGGATAATTAAATGATATGGAAGCTTGAGCTCAAAACAAAAAGGAAGAAAACCATGGATAAGTCCTAAGGCTATGGAAAACAGATTATATATAAATATTGAATGTATATAAAATGGTGACAAATGTGAAGTGATGGACCTAGCTGCTATACTATGCGTTTTTGGTTAAAGAGTTATATGGGAAGCACATTTGGTAATGTTAACATATGATTATTATTGAATTTATGACATGTTTCGGGTGGCGCACTATACAAAGGATATGGCATTGAATTTATAGATTGGATATGGTTTGAATTTAATGGTTGATGTTATGTTAATGGGCTGGATAGTACGTTGAATTGAATAGGGCCAGGTGAGGAAGGGATGTGAATTTACTACAGGTCACTCCAAACCACCCTCGAGCCCGTCACCCTAGCATAGTTGCATTTTGCTCGGTTGGTTGTGGAAGCTCCGCGATTTCCTGTTTTGAAGGGGGAAACTCAAGCCAGCTCTTCCTTTAAGTGATTTTTTATAGGTATGGCTCTTTGCTTTCCATCCATGATGGTCTCTCTGTATTATGGATCAAATTGTGGCTTAGGGTTGCATGGGTTCTATGTTTTTCTTGAGTTTTGACTGAGTGTCAATGCTGTGATTATGGTGTTCTCTGTGATTACTATGGAATGTTAGCGTTTTGAAAGAAAGGAATGGGTGTTATTGTTGTGTAAAACCTATGCATTGGTTATTGGTTAAAAGAAATGTTGGTAAGCTTGGGTTATTATTCCGGTTCTCTATGAAAATGATGTCAATAGTGTAACAAGCTCTAAGTTTTATTCGTGTGGGGTTTTACCACCAGTCTGGGTCAGTAGTTGTCACCCCTTTTTCATCTCGGTCATTGTTGTGGTTCGTTCTCCAAGTTGCAATGCAACTATCGACAGTGGTATTGTTCTTGCTCTATTTGGCCGAGCCCAAGCTATTGTTGTTATGGATTTTTCTTATTGTCATTATCGCCGAAAGCATTTCACATTCCAATCTTTGTATTGCCCATAATATTAAATGGAAGCTTGTATACATATCACAGGTTGTGCTCTGGCATTCTTTTCACAAGAGTTTTTAGCATTCGCTCCTCTCATCTTTGTTGCAGTGGTTGACTGATATGTTGGTAAGACTCATTATCAAGTTGTTTCGAAAGTTATAAGACCTCTTGGGTGTTTGGAAGAGACATGGTCTCTTTGTGTCTTCGAGGATTCTTCATTGTTTAAACCAACCCTTGTTTCCTCTCTGCAATAAAGTTTTAAGAGGCATCTGTGTGTACCTAGTTTGTTGAGCTCGAATTTATTTGTTTCTACTTGGGTGTTTTCTTTATGGATCTGTCAATAATTTGGGGTTATAAGTTAGGGATTGTGGTGATTTCAAAGCAACATGAGTCTCTCTTTTTCTAAGATTATACTTGATTACCTGTGGTTGCTTCTCACTGGTAAATTCTTTTAGGAGGTAAAAGGATGACTAGCTCTCTATGTTTTTCGAAGGTTAAACACACTCTCATTACCTCTCTGCAATAAATTTTTATTGACCATGACTTGATTCTAGTTCTACTGCGCACGATTTGGTTTATTGAGCCATGATTTATTTCTGTTTCTTCTCGGGCATCTTTTTTTGTTGTGTTAGGATTCTGATTACAATTTAAATGATTGGCATTTTTCTAAAAAAAAAAGCACAGGCTCTCTGACTTCGAGACCATCTCTTGATCAAGTCTCTGTATTTCCTCTCTATGATAAATTTGTTTGAACATAAAAAGTATGGGTTACCTATAGCCTGAGAGCTTTCCTTTTGATCGATTGTGGTCTTTCCTCTCATTACTGTGTTAAATCCTAGCACGATCATGATTCCATTAAGTTTAAAAGTCACCTGTGTGTGTGATTGGTTCATCAAACATGATCTTGCTCCCTGTCAAGTTTAAAGGAGACTGTTGTGTGTCGATATGGTCTTGTTCTCATCGCGCTTTATATGGCTCTGACTTTATTGAGTACTTCGTTTAAAGGGAAGTCTGAACATGTTCATGTACATGTGGATATCAAGCTCATAGATACATGCTTTTGGTTTAAGATGTTGTTGAATCAAGATTGGTGTCAATGATTATATTGTTGTTGACCTGTGTGTGATTAAATCGGGCCCGATTATTGTTTGGATGATAGTGGACTGTGTCAGTCAGTGTTGAAAATGGGACTGTTGATGGTTAATCCCGGGTCTATGATTATTTGATTGACAGGGATGGATATTGGATAGGATATTTGGGATCACAGTGAATATTATATTTTGTTTTAAAAGGAAAAAGCTCAGCATTAAAAATATAGGATTGTGGCTCGAATGGTTATGATGTGACTGTGGAATTGGAAATGATAATTGCATTGTTATTGTATAGGATGCACAGATTGATATAATTGAAGAATTATGGGCAATTGAATTGTTTTTCTTTATTGAAGACAACAAGCAATCTATATTCAATTAAGGAACAATTAAATGTTTTGGGTCTTAAAAGTGGATGCTTTGAATTGTTATTGGAATAGAGTTATAGTTGTTGGTTGATTTAATTTATTTTTATGAACAATATCTGTCTTATTCCCTCTCATATTCTCACTTTTTTTCTCATTATAACCCCCTTCATGATCCCAATTTCATATTTACATGCCCTGTTCAATAAAATAAAATTAAAACTCGGTATGACAGTGATAAAAAATAATAAAGAGATAAATGGCAACTGATATCTTTTGGTATTGTTTGCATAGTCAGTTATTTAATAAATTGTTGAGCAGTACTCGTGTTCTTACTCCCTGTCATGATATCACTTTTTTGCTTATTACAATCCCCCTGGATATCCCATGAACCCTTTTTCACTCCCTGCTCATTTGGCAATTATTAAATAAATTTTATGGATTGGATTGCATGGGTCTTATGTTAATTTATGAGCCAAACTTTGTTTCATATAAAGAGAATGTCATGTATGGTCTATTAAGGGCTAGTTGCTAATAAGTTGTTGCATAGAGGATGAGTTTCTTCAGCAGAGGCAGTCATGGAAGAAACAATAGGGGAACAGGTAACTGGAACAAAGGGCCTAGAAGGCCCAGATTCTCAATCCATTTCGATGCCGATCCCAGGGTGTTGAACCAAAATTTTCAAGCTGGGTTTTTCAATTGAATTGGGCAAGGGATAATTCAGCCTAGACCAGAGAGGCCTCCCTTCTAGCTCCAAAATGTTCCTGGTAGCCCTGTGCCTCCCCATATATCTTTGCAACCAGAAGTTTCTGAGAATGATGGATGGTAGGATATTTTTCACCTGGTAGTCTCCCATCATCGTGGCTAGCCAAACTTGTCATTACCTCCTCCTCCTCCACCTATAAACCCAAATGCTCAAATTTCCCCTGCACACTCACCTGTACAGTCCTCCCATGCAAGCAAACGATTCAAAACCTAAGGCTATTTCTGTGAAGTCCAAAGGGGACAATAGTGACAAAGGAAGAATTGCCTCTCAGAGTGGCAAATATGGATTTTGATTTATGTGTTTATAATTGATTTGTTGAGGACAATGGGCTGCAGAAAGTTTGGACAACAAACTATTTTTGAGGATATTGTGGATATTTACATGTTTTGGATATAATTTGAAATATTTCTGATATTTAAATTTCAAATTGTAGAAATAATCATGGGAGCCACAAGGAGGCATGTGTTTAATTGGTTGTCTAATTATGTTTATTTTTGTTAAGAAATAAAAGGGAGTCACAAGGGGTCCCACCTACTAGTTATTATTTAATAAAAGGGCCCTTAACTATTATTATTATTATTACTTCCCCTAAACTAAAATTAGTTAAGTTTTAGTTAACTTAACTAAATGAGGTAGTTGAACTACTTCAACTAATTTGGAATGCATAAAATCCAAATGAAAAGGAAGAACAAAGAGGAGAATAAAAGGATAAAGCAATACTAAGGTTTTCTCTTGAGTTTTATTGAGATAGTTCAATTTTCATTCATTCTTCAGTTGACTAAAGGCCTAATTCTCTTTTTTGACAGCAGGGTTCTATTATAGACAACAAGGTTCAACACTGAATCATATCATTCAGATGCTTGTTTCAGAGGTGGTGATCTATCTTTGATAGTCTGTGTATACTTGTCTGTTTATGAATTGAGTTTCATGATTGATAAAGGATATTGTGCATAGTCAAATGGGCAACAGTCTGTGGCAAGTTGATCCAAATTTTAAAGTTCAGTTTTTACTTCTTGTTATAGTCCTTTTGTATGGTTTTCATCGGGGATATCTAAGTTTGAACTTGTTCCATGCCCTAATAGGGATTTTTGTAAATAGATAGATACTTTTGATTTGTTGGAATGAAATACAGTGATTCCTATTCTGTCGCATTTGTGTTAATCTGTGACTTGGTTACTTTTGCTTTTGATCTCCACATTTACTTTCTGCAATCTGTATATGTTCAGAAAATTATATATTTTGTAACAATCTTTTCATTTAAAAAATCAACCTAAGCCCTTGTAATTAATACTTGTGGATTGGGAAATACATTTTGAGGCTATAAACATAGGGTAATATTTCAGACTGTTGGATTACTT
>WSFP011484282.1:0-15709 GCA_009831015.1 Picea engelmannii | reverse complement strand
AACCCAAAATGTACCCATACATGTTGAAAGAACCTTTGTGTTATTTTTTCAGCTGTAACCTGCTTCTTACAAGGCATCAAAATACACATTTTGTTGAAACAGTCAACCAAAACATAAAGATAATCATGATTCTTTTTAGACATAGGTAATCCCCCTACAAATTCCATGAAAACGCTTTCCCAAGGACGAGAAGGAACCGGAAGTGGAGTATACAATCCTAACTTTTTGTTGCTAGGCTTGTAGCACATAAAGAACATCCTCTTACATATCTTGAAACACTTTCATTCATTTTAGGCCAATAGCAATACCTTTTCAAATTAGCCATCGTCTTGCCCACACCAAAGTGGCCAACAATAAGAGAAGAATATGTTTCCCTTATGATGTTGAATCTTTCACCTTGTAGAATACAAAGATTTCCAAGATGACACAAAACCTTATCATGCACATGGTAATCCAATTCCTCAACTTGGTTAGAATGACACAAAGTTGCATAAACCTCTTTAAAATCAACATCTAAAGCATATTGTTCAACATAGCTCTCATGCATGGTAGAATTATGCTTAAGATTAAATGAAGCACTAACAATAGGCCTAGAAAGTATATCAACAACTTTGTTATAAATGACTTTCTTATACCTGATAACCAAGTGGAATTGTTGTAGGAAACCCATCCATCTGAAGTGGCTTGCTTGTTGTAGCTTTGTTTGTGATTATAAGTATTGCAATGGTTGATGATTTGTGTGAATAATAGCTTATTTTCCCAACAAATAATGTTTCCATTTTTTCACACTTTGCACTAATGCATGCAACTCCTTATCATATATAGGATAATTAATCACAACACCATTAAAAGTTTTAGAATGAAAAGAAATGGTCTTACCATGTTGAAACAAGACTACTTGCATGGCATAATTACTTGGATCCATTTGTATCTCAAATGGTTGTCTCAAATCAGGAAGTGCAAGAACTGGAGTTGAACTAATCTTCTCCTTCAATGCATCAAAGGCTTTTTGTTGCTTGCCTCCCCATTGGAAAACTTGCTTGATGCTTGTCACTACATGCAATGGTGTTGAAATTGAAGAGAAGTTAGCAATAAAATTTCTCCAATATTGGGCTGCTCCAAAAAATCTTATTACCTATGTTACATTGTTGGGCTTGGGCCAATCCAAAATGACTTTGACCTTGGAAGGATCTATTTTTAGTTCTCCTCCTCCAACAATATGTCCCAAGTAAACAAGTGAGGTCTTTCCAAACTCACATTTAGACATCTTTAAAAACAATTTTTCTTTCTTCAAGACATCTAGAACTTGCTTTACATGCCTAACATGCTCTTCACGAGATTTTCTAAATATCAATATGTCATCCAAGTAGATAATTACACAACCATCAAGAAAAGTCCTTAAAACATCATTCATAACTCTCATGAATGTTGCAGGAGTATTACAAATCCCAAATGGCATAATCATACATTCAAACAAACCTTGCTTTGTTTTGAAAGATGTCTTCCATGTGTCTCCTTCAACAATCCTAATCTGATGATATCCACTTCTCAAGTACAACTTAGTAAAATACTTAGCATATTTCAATTGATCAAGCAAATCATCAATTCTAGGAAGAGGGTAACGATTCTTTACCGTAATATTGTTCAAGGCGCTGAAATCTACACACATGGTCCATGTACCATCTTTCTTTGGTACTAAAACAATTGGTGACCTGCATGGAAATGTGATTGGCATGATAACCCCTTTTTCAAGCAACTCTTGGATTTATTTCTTAATTTCAGCATTCTCGATGACTGACATCCTGTACATACCAATGTTTGGAAGAGGACAATCTCGCTGCAATTGAATCTCATGTTGGATACCTCTTTTAGGAGGAAATCCTTTTGGTTCCTAAAAAATATCATCTTATTGGTTAACAACCTCATATAAATCAGATTTTAACTTTGCATCACAACCATGGGAAGCTTCTTTTTCAACATTGTGTTTGGGTTTGATCATCAAGAGTACAAAGTTCTTACTAGCATTGACTAATCTCTTCATTTGTCTAGCATTTACAAGTGACAAAATCAAATTCTTTGTATGTGCTCTAACAATGTACTCAAATCCATTTTTAAACAAAAGATATGTGTTCTCATGACAATGAAAGATGGCTCTCCTATCATATAAATACGGTCTTCCCAACACAATAATACAAATATCCAGTGGAATAACATCAAGCTCTACCTCATCTATAAAGTTTATAGTGATGGAAATCTGAGTTTAAATATTCTTGTCACATATCCATCCTAGAGGATATGGTTTAGGATGAGGAGTAGTTTCCAAATGCAATTTTCTGACAGTGTCTTCAGAAATGAGGTTTGCTTGAGATCCAATATTAAATAGAGTATTTATCTTGGTATGCTTTGAAATTACCCTTATGTGGAAAAGCTCTATTCTTTCTTTTTCATGTTGAGTTTCATTGAGGCTACTACTTGAAGAACTGGTACTGGAAATAGAGTCCTTACCTTGAAAACCCATGGATGTGATTTTTGTTTCATCACCAGAATCAGATCCTAAATCATGTTGCATAGTTGCAACAGTCTTTGGTTTCCCTTTGTTGTTGAACTTTTTGGGTCTCATTTTAGGATGAAGTTTCTAGCAATGGTCTTCATCATGGCCATCTTTTGAACAATGTTTACATGATATTTTTTCTCCCTCTTTCTTGACTGAAGCATTCTTCTTTCCATTTCCTTTGAATTTCCTCTTTCCTTTGTCTCCATTAAAAAATGGCTTATTTCTTCCCTCTTGAGGAGTATTCTTCCCTCTTGCTTCCAAATGAGTTTCTTGTACACAAACTTCATCTAGATTTGTAGGGTTAAACATGAGAATTGTGTGTCTCAAATAGCTATGCAATCCTCCAATGTATTCGAGTAAAGTTTCTTGAGAAGATAAATCTATACCAAAAATCAAAGATCCTTTTCTAAATTATTGAGTGTAGCTTTGCACACTTTTCCCCTTATATTGCCTAAAATTTTTCCAATCCATGATAGATTTCTACATGTATGCTAATGGATAAAATTTCCTTTTGACTGCAACAATAAAATCATTCCAAGATGATAAAATTTACCATGTTTCTTCATGTCCTATTGAGTTTTGGCTTCCCACCAAATGAGTGTTACACTTTCCAATCTAAGAGAAGCAAGTTGAATCTTAGTTTCATCATCTTGGATTCTTTGTATCCTACAATACACTTCAATTTGACGAATCCAGTTATCCAATTTATCAACATTTACCTCTCCATTGTACATAGGAAATTCAAACTTAATATAAATCTTAAGCAAAAGAGTTTGTGGAGGAATTTTATCATCTTCTTTTGGAGAATTTGGAGGTGGTTGTGAAATGGTAGAAGAAGTGAAAGATGGAGGTGAAGGAGGTGGAGTATCACCATTTCCTCCATTCCCTTTTGGAGTTTTATCACCACTATCTTCATTACCTCTTGGAGGATTTGAGCTTTCACCTTGCAAACTTGCATTCCTTTATTCAAATAAAACTTTCACCATTTCTGTCATATCATAAAAGGATTTTTTGAAAGTTTCATCTTCTGAAGTAGGAATTTCATGACTCTCCTCATGAACCATACTTGGTGAATGCCTCCTTGAATCTTGAGGTGAATGTATGGTTCTCCTTCTTGAAAGTTGAGAACTTGTCTCTACAAGTTGGCCTTCTCCTCTTGTGAGCTTCAACCTTGTAAGCATCAGGAAAAAAAAAAAAAAAAGCACTTGCAAACAATCAAACCTTCAAAAAAAACCTTTGCCCTGATACCAACTTGATCTAAAAATGAAAAAGGTTTGTGTATACAAATTTTGCAAGTGGAAAATGTATGTGTCTTAGGAAATCGGATCAAGTTGCAAGTACATAAAACTTAATGATTTTTTTTTTACTTAATATGAACAACATAAAAAGACATAAACAACCATCAAAATAAACACATAACACAACAAAATGATAAAGGAGTCCACCCCTCTCTTGGGATACATCTCCTAGTCCAAATTCCAATGGATCATTTTCATTATATTCTCAAAGTGTTAAAATTGGTGCTTTACAATGCTCAGAATGTAAAATAGATGGCTCCAATGGCTCTAGAATGTACAAACACCCCTAGCTGGGCTCTTCCTGCACCTGGTTTGGCCAAAAATTGAGAAAAATACACCTCCTGGAAGTTTTTCCCAATAACTTGTTGTGTCTGCTTGCCACAAACGCACCTCTGTGTGACTAAACCTGGCTCTGTGTGTTTTCCCGTGCCTAAACCCAGCACATGCACCGTTCCAAAATTTGGGCGAAATTGTCGCACTGTTAGGGGGATAAGCGCCTTTCCCGGCAGTTGTGGTTGTGTGGCCCCATGTGGCTGAGCGCCGACCTAAAAATCTGCACACATGTCGCCTTGACCATTGGAACCCAGTGAAAAAGATTAAGTGGTATTCATTTTAAAGTGTGATCAAGGGTTGGGGCTATGCCATGACCCTTGTCCGCCCGGAACGAAACATAATGCAACTTTAAATGGAAGTTTGATACATAGAGGTTAAGAAACAAGTGTAGGCGAGTTGGTAACTCGGCCTTTGTAAACACTTTGTTCAAGCCCATGGAGTTCAAGGGTTTGACCCCTGCAAAGCCCATAAAAATTTTAACACATCAACTAAATACGAGGTGCCACATGGAAACCCCTGGCTGTGCCACGTGGCACCCTTTCAAACGCTACGAAACATGCCACGTGTCAACCATGGATTGTTCCACGTCCACCACTTGCCAACACAATTTCCAAATCACCTGGCACATCACTTGTCCACGTCATCCTATACGATCGTACGGTCAAATTCCACATGGCCGGTACAGACTGTATAGTGAGCATTTTTTTTGCTCATTTGGGAAAATGGATAGAACACGATATCTCTCACATACAAACTCTGTTTGAGCTCGTTCAAGTTGAATTGGGATCCTAAGGATGAGATCTACGCAATGAATCCATTTTCGAGCAATTTCGAGCACTTTGATTTTTGAGAATTTTTTTTATCCCCTAGATCAATTGTATACTTGGTTTTCCTTGTGTCTCGGGCATGTATTATCTCTTTCCAGGTCACTCAAATATTTGGAAACCTCAATCAACCCTCAAGAATCATTATCAAGCTCCCTTTTCCATCTAGAAAATTTACCTATAGGGGCATCCGTTTATACATTACATTCTTCGTCTCAATTCCCCCTAGGTCATTGGGATTCCCCCCTTGAGGTGACTACCTCACCTATAAAGTGAAGGTAACACCTGCCTAAGGTGATAACATGTAGGTTTTCTCAAAGTAGTCACCAATTGGTGATTGGGTTGGGATTTATCCAACCTACAACTTGTGTGATAACATTTTAGTGTTGTTGTCGAGGAGGATTTTGAATCCTCTTCTGAGGCCTAACAACACTTTGGCAAGCTATCACAAATATTTTTCCCTAGCTTTCCTGGCAACTCCACCCAAGGGACGTTCCCTTTCCACCTTTGATAAGCTTTCCCTAAATATTATCTGGTGAGTCCATTATGGGAGATACCCGAAGGGGGCATTACCCTACCCCAAAAAAACCTTCCAAACACCGTGATCCCTCACCCAAAAGGTTGTTGGCATAGGGACAAACCCAGGGTTCAACGCTTCAACAATGCCCCAACAAAACCCTAACTACTAGCCCTTTCGACAACACCTGCGAAGCAGATGAAGTCTCACCCGAGGTAAAGGCAGGGGTGGTTGCAAGACTCAAGTGTCTACAACCTAGCTGGGACACGGATCTGTGATTACAACACCTTAACAGAGAATATCAAACCCTAAATATAGAACAACACTGTAATAAACAGATCAAACACTTCTAAGCACTTAGCATAAGCTCAGATCTAACATTCATTCATATCATAAAGAACTAATCATTTATAGATCTATCTTGTTTACATCAAGGATAATGCACTAAGAAAATAGATACATAAACACCATGAACAATATTGCACAAAGCACATAAACACAAGATATACGTGGTTCACCCCAGTGTGGGGCTACATCCACCAACTCTTCTTCTTCTTTATTATTCTCTTCCAATCTTCTTACATGCATCAAGTCACAAAGCCAACTCCAAAAAGGACATGAGATCTGCACGCACCTCGCTAGATCCTCCTTCCCCGAATTGGATCAAAGCACAAAGCCTTACATAGTCTTTCTGCACCAAGCCTTACAAAAACTCTTACACTTATCTCTGCAAGCCTTAACTCATTCGTGCACAAAGCCAACTAGACATGCACTAAGTCGATTCTAGTAACTGTAACTACTTCTTACATCCTTAGCTACGTATTTATACATTACAAAAAGGGCCTAGACATGGGTAAACCCATGGGACGACATCCCATACCCATTACATAAACCCTAAAATCCCAAAAATCCCTCAAAAAGGGAGAGATCCTGCGATCTCCGCTTCGCCTAGGTGCTCCGTCTTCAACCAGCCTGTCAAAGTCCCAAAAATGGTCAAACATGACCAACATTTCCTCCAAACCTGGTCAAGGGCCAACAAGCCCCCAACACTCACCTGTGACCCATCCCAATTCACTCTGATTTGGGCAACAATGCTTCGAAGGCTTCGATCTTAGCTCAAGCTACCTTGACTTGTTGCTTCACCAGAGCTTCCTACTTAGAGAACTCTTGAATTACTTGCTCAGTGATAGGCCCTTCTAGGCATTGTTCCACTATCATGACCACCTATTCCAATTGTGATCCTTGTCCCTCAATCTCTTTGAAAAGTGTGCAGGCTTCATTCTGCACCGGTTGGAGTCTCTGTGTCACCTCCATAACTATGCTCTGGATGGTAGTGACCTGCTACTGAACTGTGCGCTTCTCCTGCGACCTCTTCATATTTTGCATGGCCATAAGCAACTTCAGTTGCGCTTGCACAGTTGACACCTGCTGCTTCGCCTCTTGGAGTTGTGCCTCCAATATCCTCATCTCCAGGTCTTCTACAAGGCGCTCATATTTCTGTGCACTTCGATCAATTAGTTGCTTACATTCTACGACCAATGCCCTGATTCTTTCTACTGTGCTCCTGCCAGTTTCTTCCCTCTGATCTCTTACTTCTTGCGGAGTGTTAGGCACTACTTGAATTTCTAGCTCTGCTACTCTGGCTTGAAGCTGCTGAATGGCCTCAACGAGCTTCCCTACTTGGCTCTCGATTGTCTCTTCTTCCATCTGTGCCAAGACCGACACAGAGAGAAGTGCTCTAGTCACTGCCTCTCTGACCATAGTCTGCTCTGCAAGAAGTTGGTATTTCTCTTTCTGGATTTTCCCTTTGTCCTCTTTGAACTTCGCCTGGAGGTCATCTTTCTCTTGCTACGCAACCCGAAGTTTCTCTAGGATCTCCTCCTTTTCTTTTTTCAAGGTTTATGTGGCCTGTTCCTTCTCTTCTTGGACTCGACGAAGTGACGAAGTTGGGTCTCTGTTGCATATGATAATCTACGTAGTTGGGTGGGCTCATCCCCCAATTCTACACTTTCTTCTGAGGATGGCGCAATAGACATTGCGCGAATCGACTAGATGGCTTGCTAGATGTCTTTTCGTTCCTTCTCAATCCTATCATACATTGTTTCTTGCTTGGCTTCATGTCTCTGCAGGATATCCTCTGAGGCATCTTCGACAGATGTGATGATGAGCTGGATATAATCCACTGTGAGCATGTTCTGCGATTGAGGCTTAGTGGCTCAAGATTTCTTCTATGCTGAAGGTTTTTGCAAAGAACCCTTCCTTTTCTTAGATGTTTCGGCCTTTGTAAGGGGATCCTTTGACAGTGTTACTTCTCCCTTATCTTGCTTGTCTTCTTCCCCTTCCTCCTCTTGGTTTACTTCATCACCTCCTCCTTTTGCAGGTGATTCAGATGCAGTTTCCTTCGATGCATTGTTCTTTTCCTCACTGTCTATGTCCTACACTTCCTACTTTTTCTTCTTTCTCTTTGCATTGGTTGGCTCGTCATACTCGGTCCATGTGCCTAAAGGGATTCCAATGATGTTGAGGTTAGAGAGCTCTGTCTACTCGATTGGTACAAGGAATTCGGCTGGCCATTCCTTGGTTATCTCGTCCATGTCTCCATCTGTCAATTTATAGTAGGATTGCAACTCCTCCTTGCTTTCGTCCCTGTGCGTAGTGATGTAAATGAAGTATCTATCTCCACGCAAATTCGCTAGCAGCTTGTATGTATGCAAGGTGTTTGGGGTCATTCAGGGGAATGATTCAATGTCATGCTTGAGATGTAGGTAGTATGAGTGGAACACTCCATTTGATTTCCACTGCTTCGCCATGTTGCTCATATAACACAAGGTGGTGAACCTCACAGCTAGTGGTTCTGATGGCTTGACTTTCAGGAATGTCTCTCCCTCTGACATCTTCCAGGCGACAAATGCAATGAGAATCAATAATGAGATGAAGTGAAATTCATAGCCTTGGTCCTGCGCTTTGCGACATTTTTTCTCCAATTCATTGACGAGGTAGCTCACCCAATTCATTTGCATTCCTTTGATGCACTTCCCTGCAAGGTCGACTACGAATCTTGTTACTTGCGTAGGGTGGTTCTTTCTGACGATCTTGCCCGCTATCAGCTGACAAGCTAGGTGCACTGTGCTATCTTGGATGGAGGCTACCTTGTAGCCTCGCTTCCCTATTAGCCTCTTTCTCATATACAGTCATTAAGTCTTAGTATATCACCTTTGTATATTTCACATGCTAGGATATAGTTGTTATCCTAAGTGTGTTTCTAGATTCCTATAGTTCCTCCTCCTACCTTATCTCCTGATGAGGTGTCGATGTGAGAACAATTGAGGTGGTTTCGTTATTGTATTATATATTTGTATCATTAAGATGAATACAATGTTGAGAATTATGGCTTGAGGCCTTTTCCTCCAATCTTCTTGTCCTAATATTCTTATGCTCAATTTCTTCAATTGGTATCAGAGCATTATAATTCTTAGGGCCTGATTTTTTTCATGGTAGTTTTCCATGGAGGTTTTTCAATCTCAGTTGATGTTGGTGACGACTATTCTCAACACATTTGACTAGATACACTCGCGCACTTCACGTGAAGGAGACAAGGACAAGGACAATGAATCTGGTTGCAGAAAATTGAAGAGCACAAGAAAAGAAAGACCAATATGATCATTGATGACTCAGGATGGTGATCAATTGGATCTATGCCTTCATATTTCAGATCTGTGATCAAGACTTTGATTTTCCAACAATGTTTGATGAAGCCACGTAAGTCGTCCTTCACGATTCTCTTTCCAAAATCCCTCTGTTGAAAAAGAGAAGTTCTTAAATGGCCACAAATTTTCATTCTGCATTGAGATCACCAATTTAAGCGAATGGATTGCAGATCCAATTAAAACCGCAAATTTCTTAGACCGGTTTCAGAGATTGAATAGTTGTTAGCAAAATTGTAGTGAAATGTTCTATGTTTTCTGCGATATAGATCATGTAATGTGTATCATTGTGTATCAATGATTGTATGGTTTATCAAAATTGTTTGAAAGAGTTGATCTGCATTCTTGTTAGAATATTGTGAAGGGAAAAGAAAACTGTAACCATGTTTCAAAATGTCTCCCAAGCAGTCAAGCCTCCTCCACATAATCTTCAATGTTTATTTTTTTTGGAAACTGTTTTGAATGGTAGAGCCACAAATTAATGGAGGAAAGTCATCCCAAAGAATGTGAAATATGGTAGAGGATTGTGCCATGAATTTTTAATACAACATTATCTATCTTTTGTCCATGGATTTCTTCAAGAGTCAAGCGAGAAAATGATTTATCAATCAGGCAGTAGATACTATTGAACCTGTGCAAAAATAATTCTAAATGGTTGATCATGCTATGCAAGTGGAGTTGCAGGTTCTGTTTTGTGCAAGTTCTATTCTCAAAGAAAAAGTAGCGTGAAAACCCCAGGTCGTGACCAAGATCGATTGAGCTTCTTCGTCGACAAAAAGTTGAAAGTTTTGAAAGCCCGAAGGTGCATAACCGCCTTGGTTTTGTTTTGCGATGTTGTCAAGCAAAAGAGAATCAAAATAAGAGTAGTGGGTTTCCACAAGCTACCTCATCGAGGCAACACATCATTTCGGTCCAGAACACAATCCACAACAATCCGTTCAGTGATTTTTAGTCCAGAACAAAATTTGATCCACGGATTCCTCGATATGCTGAAAATAGATTTTAAAACTCCTCATAAATATGCTCAACGATTTTATCATCCAAACTCCACATCAATTTTCTCAACAAATGTAACCGCGTGCTCTCCATTCAACCGATTGTGGCCACATAGTCTCAACGACCTCCAACGTATTCAACATTCTGGCTGCATGTAAGAGATACCTAATGTTTGAAATTTGTAGGCATAAAAATGTGCCAGACAAATACATGCACAAGCTTTTATTAACGAAAAAAGAGCACTTGTTTTAACTTTATAAGTGGAGAGGATATACATATTTTAATAAGTTTTGGTGGTATTCGTTTTAAGCGATATTTCTAAATACTTATTTATAATATGACTTTATGTAAAGCCTATTTTTTGGGGGAGAGAAAATGAGGTTGAATTGAAAATTATTTATATGATTCGAGTGATAAGAGATTAAAGTGAAGTTTTTTCACTTCAAAGGGAGGTGTTTTGTATTCAAGGATTTGGGCTTTTGGCTTTAAATTTTTGAAAATTCAAGGCTTTATAATTTTGAAATTTGGAACTTTTTGGCATTTGTAAAAGATTGTTAGCAGACATTGCATGGTAATCAATTTATGGAGAAATTTGTAGAATGAGGAGAAATGAATATTAGTTGAAAGATTCATGTAACATTTGTATTAATAAAATCATATTTTATTTGGCTCTTGTGTCCTAGATCCGCCCGAAATTGAATAAGGGGATCTTAGGTACACCTTGTGTAGTATGTGTTGGTGATATTTTCATGGAGGCTTATATTGTTTATTGTCTAGTTTTGACATAAAAAAAATTGCAATTTTAACATTTATGCAACACACAAGCACATACATTCAAGAACAATCAAAGCTCTCAATTAAGAAGCGACGAAGATATCAAATTGGGAATCAAATCAACATTGGACACATCAAGATCATAATCAAGGACTCAAAAGCATCATCAAATTTGAAGATAAACTCAACTTTGAAATCAACATTTATTGTGAGCGTTGGATTCCTTCAAGAAAATTCAACTTCAAATGTTGACGATCAGGATGTTAAATGCCAACATTGTAATCAAGTTGGTCACATGGAGAATCAGTTTTTTGATCTCCATCCTTGCCAGCATTGTGGCAAGCGTAACCATTCTTCAGACAGATGTTCAACACTGAAGAAACCTAGAAGATTGAAGATTCACTATGAGTGGATCAATCCTTGGCAATGGTCATCAAAAACCAAGTGACTATATAAGTCTTACCGAAGAATTAAATCTTGAGTAATGACCAATCTTGTATCACATAACATTTTTGTACCTCACTTAAGTGGTCCCCTTATGGCATAGATTTCGAGCATGGCCCTCACAGGATGAGATAACATGTGGTTGTTTCTGCATGCCCACTTTATGTTGTACTCAAATGGAACAAGTATGGTACTATGTTGAGCATAGAAGGGGGGAGTACAATGATGAAACTCTCATGCACCTTAAGGGGGGGAGTTCAAAATTCTAGTGACGATGGTTCATGAAACCACTTGTGGTCTCTCCTTTCAGCTAAAAAAGGGGGGAATTGATGATGGAATTGAAGGTGGTTATCAGACAGAAAGTTTTGACAACAATAAAACATTAAATATGCCAGACGGGCATGAAATTTTCCAAATGGGCAACTGCGGTTTGTAGATGAAAAACTTTGACAGGATTATGGTTCAATGACTTGCAATTGAATCATACACATTATACATTGGGATGTTGTTAAACACCTAAAAGTGTCAATATTGGTTAGTGGTCATCCAAAAACCATCAAATACATTGTATCAATTGGTTAGTGGTCATCCCAAACCACATATTCAGAGAGAAATTTCAGTGATACACTGATAGTAGAGTGGTGATACTACAAGTTCACCAATTAGCATAAGACATTAGATTCTTCTAGCTAAAATACTTGGAAAAATGATCAAATTGTCAAGCAATCAGGGAATGTTCATATATTTCAGTTGTTCACTTCCATATCTCTCTTCCAGTTCATTTTAGATGAACAAATTCAACATCCAGATTGGCGGTTTTTTAGGCAGTTCTTCATTATGGCTCAGCTCAGGAGTTTCATCATGAAGACATGGAGATATACCAACTTATGCACCTGCTTTGTTGGTATTGTTGTTTGGACTTATGATTGAGGGGGGGAATGCTAGCCTCTTTGTCATATACATGATTAAGTCTTAGTATACCACCTTTGTATATTTCACATGCTAGGATATAGTTGTTATCCTAAGTGTGTTTCTAGATTCCTATAGTTCCTCCTCCTACCTTATCTCCTGATGAGGTGTCAATGTGAGAACAATTGAGTTGGTTTCATTATTGTATTATATATTTGTATCATTAATATGAATACAATGTCGAGAATTATGGCTTGAGGTCTTTTCCGCCAATCTTCTTGTCCTAATATTTTTATGCGCAATTTCTTCATTCCCTTTCTCCACATCACCATACGCCTCCTTGATGCACTGGGCCAAGGAGAGATCTAATGTCTTTCCTGGGTAGAACATGTGAGGGTCTGGTCCTTGAATTATTAGTCCGGTGATCAGGGGGATCAACGTCAGATCCACAGTGATGCACCTATCCAATCAAAGATACTCGCCATGGTAACACGAGAAGAGGATTTTAATGCACACATTAATCTCCTTATGTCTGTCGAAGTGGGGGATCTTCATGATGCTAAAGATCATCGATCTTGCAATCTCTTTGATCCATGGTTGGGGAACTATCTTGGGATTCTTCCCAATCGTCTTCGTCAGGTAGCAATGTGGTGCGAGCATCACATAATTCTTCCTATTGCTGAGGTTGAAATCACTTATCTTGAGAGTTGTGATCAGTCCAAACTGTGGTCCGACTGCGCGTATCCCCTTCGGGAGGTACGTAGTAATGAGTGTGTACTTGAAATTCTGCGGGACACTGTCACAACTAACTGCACCAGCCAAGGGTGGGATGTATATGGGCAAGACTGACAAGATATGCTTTGCGTTCGCCAGATCGTCGCAATGCTTGCTTCTCTTCTTCGTCACGGTTTGGGATGGCAAAGATCGACGTCCAATTGAGGGGGATGCTTGCAATCCACCCATTGATGATGCCTGTACTCCTGCAGACATGATTTTATTAGTCATAAGGTCTATTAAGATCTTCTCCACAGACTTCTCTACTGCGCTACATTCGCCCGACATGCACACTCGTGAGAAAATAACTCGAGTAGGTGAATGGAAACTCGAGGTAATCGAATCTATGGTGAGGTCTAGAAAGTACAAAGTAGAATGAAATCACATCTATGTAAGCTCAGATATCTTGGTTTGCAAAAAGTGGTCCCGATGTAGCATTCGACGGATTAAATAAGCAATGTCGTAACAGATTCCTCCAACGGACAGGAATGCCTCAATCAATTCGATTCCATCTGTTATGGCGTGGTATCAACGGTCCAATGGAAATATTTCTAAAAATAACTACAGTTCTATCAGTTCCGGAGCATCTTTATAATGATCGAGACGCCTCCAACGGTCATATAGATTCATCGTGGCGAAGTGCCTTTCTGTGCGGTTCTGCTAATTTGACGATGTTCAAGTTCTACAAGCCTACTTCAAAGTCTTCCCTGGAACTTCCTATAGTTTTTCTAACTTTGCCTTCTTTTTACTGAGCTTTCTTGCCTTCCTTCCTATGATCTGAGTCTCTGGGTTCCTTTTTCCATTCTCATTCTTATTTTCTCTTAGCATAGCAACTTCGCACTACCGAGGGTCTTTCAAAGGGTTCGAGGGTAATACTTCTTTTCTTACAATTTCCAGGGTAGGCTCTCTTCTCTCCTACGTGGACAGGTTCTTTAATCCTTCTTGCTTTCTTTCAACTTCGACAACTAACTCTCTTTCCTTTTATTGCTTCGACTTGTCCTCTTGTTCTTGTATTAGTCGCTCTATTTTCTTAGCTATGAAGTCCCTTAATTCTTGCTTTTTGTATTCTGTAGCTTCTTCCTCTGTTTTCCTTCGGATCTAATCTTTCTCAATCCAGGTCTTTCCTAAAAAAGGTGCAAAAGGGGTGTTGTTCTCAACAAACTTAATGACTTCAAATTATTCTATGGTCAATGTTCCATGAGAAATTGTAGGTACATTAGTAATTCTTCCACATAGGGTTATCATCTTTCCTTTAAACAATCCTATCCTTCCCAATGAAGGAATCATGTCAGGTTTTCCCAAAATTTCCCAAGTGATTTCTAGCATAATATTCACATGTGTTTCCTCGTCCAAAAAACAGTCTATGTCAAAGTCTCATATTCTTGTTTCTATGCACTGCTTCTCTTTTAAGATCTATGGTAAACTGATGTCTATGTGATCATTCAGGGTTTCTTCCAGCTGTAATAACATAATCTCTGATTCTTTTTGGTTCTCTAACATATCCTTAGTTTCTTGACCTTCTTCATGGTTTTCTTGTCTCATGTTCATCTTTTCAACTTTAACAATCATTCTAGGGAAATCCAAAACCTCATGACCAATAACTTTACAACAAAGACAAGTAGGACCTATACCAGGGAATTCCTTAGAAATATGTCCCGATCTTCTGCAATTATAACATAGTCTCAATCCTCTACTTCTTTTAAATGATCCCCAACCTTTTCTGTACTGCGCACTAGTATCACAATGATGGACATGCAATCTGCAAAAGTTCTTTCTAGGGTCCTGCATCCTCTTGTTAGTCCAAAAATTATTTCTATGCATAAGAATAACATATCTTTCACTATCTCTATCAAGTTTATTCAGATCAAATTTTCTTTCTTCTAGCTATGCCCTAGTTTTCAGACTAGGACAAAATCTATCAAACATACCTAAAATCATACTTTTGAAGAAAAAAATTCCACTTATATTACCTTTACCAGAGCACAACGCTTTAAGATCTTATCTCTTTTCTTCAGATCAAAATTATCTTTTTAGCACAGAGATTCGCAAGTCAAGTAGAATATTGCGCACTACAGCAACAGATATATGCACAAAGCTTCCTCTTTTCTTCAGTTCCTAGCAATCACAGTTTCAGGTCCCGGAAATGGAACCATTTGTTGGCATAGGGGCAAACCCAAGGTTCAATGCTTCAACAATGCACCAACAAAACCCTAACTACCGACCCTTTCGGCAACACCTGCGAATCAAATGAAGTCTCACCTGAGGTAGAGGTCGAGGGATTGCAGGACTCAAGTGTCTAAAACCTAGCTGGGACACAGATCTGTGATTACAACACCTTAATAGATCACTTAGCCAATATTATGCATTAATTTACGATTCTTATTCACATCGTAGATCAAACCCTAAATACAGAACAATGATGTTATAAACAGATCAAACACTTCTAAGCACTTAGCATAAGCTCAGATCTAACATTCATTCATATCATAAAGAACTAATCATTCATAGATCTATATATCATACATCAAGGATAATGCACTAAGAAAATAGATACATAAACACCATGAACAATATTGCACAAA
>WSFP011484281.1:0-15709 GCA_009831015.1 Picea engelmannii | reverse complement strand
ATGCAAGGAAGGATAAATTCTTTTGATGGTGCTTTCTAAGGTATGTTATTTTCAGGTCATCTCACCATTTTCGCTATAAATTTTTTTCTATAATGATTCAGATCCTGAAATTTCTATGAAAGTGATAAAACATATCCAAGTATCTGTGGTTAAAAATTCATCTTGTGGGTCGTTGTAGTTTGGGAGTTACACTCAGTGGAAAATAGGGTTTGTGGTCAGTCCTGAAACTAGTCAAAATCAGGTGTTTCGGGTAAAAATGTCATAACTTATTTATAACATATCCAAATTTAGTGAAACCAAATGTGTTGGTTAGGGTACATTCTTTAGTATGTTTTGTAACAGTTTCAGATCATTTCATCAAATATTTTGTGTAGGGCACACTCTACAAGGTCGCTCTCTAGAATAAGCTAGAATTCAACAAGGTTTGTCATTTTTTCTATAACTCCTTTTATGAGAGATTCCAAGTAGTTCCAATTGGAGGAATTGCATAAAACACACTGAATAACATTGTGTATCAGTTTCATAGATTTATACATTACAGTTTCAAAGTTATGATTACTTCAAGTTAGGGTTGTTGACTAATCCAAAATTAGGCATGTGAGACTAAAGAAAAGTTTGATGAAAATGATAGTATCTTGTTTTTAAAGTTAAAGAAGGTTTGCAGGAATGTGATAATATACACCAGGTCTATTACAGAGCTACAAAGCATATTTGGATGATAAAATTGATGAGGTCTTTTGGTTGAGGTACATGTTGAGTACATGGTTGAGACAAGTAGTTGATGAGTTAGCACACATACATGAGGTGTATAGTTGATGATGTTGGTACACATTGATCAGTCATATTTGATGAGTAGTTGACACATTATTTGTACATACTTGGCACATGGTTGGATGCACTTTTTTATGGTACAGGTTGATTACAGGTTGGTGCATGGTTAATGCACTTGTTTATGGTACAGATTGATTACAGGTTGGTGCATGGTTGATGCACTTGTTTATGGTATAGGTTGATGCATGGTTGATGCATGGTTCAGATTTATTGGTACAGGTTTACAGCGGTATATCTCATAGTGATAGTGTGACAGTGGTTCCATCATTCTACTTCTACTTCAGGGTGGCAGGACGGGGCAAGAACAGGTGGTTGTAGCCACCTTCCGGTTATAGCCAGAGAACATTGGGGGTTGTAGCCTCCTTCTGGTTGTAGCCAGAGATTTGGGGAGTTGGAGCTTCACTCAGGTTGTAGCCTGAGAAACTAGGAGGTTGGAGCCTCCTTCCAGTTGCAGTTGGAAAACAAAGGAAGTTGGTGCTTCCAATGAATGTAATTCTTCAAGACATATAAGAAAAATCATTCCATGGTTTTCTCTCGATTTGGGTTTCCACGTAAAACACTGGTGTAATGTGCATGTGTGTGATTGTTTATTTATTACTTCTCAGTATTGGATAATAATTCTACATTGATATAACATTTGAAGAAAGAGGATTATAATTACGTTATTACTGATTCACCCCCCCTCTCAATAATCCAACATTCGCAAGAAGAAGGTTACAATGAGGCTCTGAAGGCCTTTTTACAATAAGCAAGAATTCCAAAAACCCTAGACATACAAAAACCTAACCCTAGGAGATGAAGCATCAAAAGTCATGTGGGCCCCGTTTGAGTAAGTTAGTACATCAACTTCCCGGGGTCGTAACTTTTGCATACGATCTCCGTTTTAGGCGTTTGATAGCCCGTTGGAAAGGTATCATCGAGGAGATTCATTTTTGGGGCTCAATCATTCCTTTTTCTATCATTGAGGAGATCGATCCCGAAAAACCTTCATTTAGGCCCTCAAAATGGCCCTGGAAGTTAAAACTGCTAAAAATAGTAAATTGCCAAAATTGTTAGAAAATTGTTTTGAGCCAGTTGGAAAAGGTGGGTGGCCACTGATATCCATATGGATCAATTCTAGAGTCATAAGGACTGAAATTTCATAAATACATTAGAAGGAACGTCATCCATAAAGACGTACTCAAAATCAAGTTTTTCAATGGTACGCTCACTTAAAACTATCATAAATTTTGATTGGGATGTTTGATTGAGGTGATTCAAAAGCCATTGGAAAGAGAAAACACACAATAATATATTGGAAAAATCATTATAACTATTTAATATCATTGTCCTTAACACAGTGAGGTTGTAAGTTGAGGGTTGGGGTTAGACCTCACTTAAGAATCAATGGCAATACCTAAATTTATAGGAGATGAAGATAAAGATGAAATCAATACTATGAAATGGTTGAAGTTGGTAAAGGAATATGGTATAGATCCTTCATAGGAAAAAAATTGTTTTTTGGTGAAGCTTGGAAGTGGTGGATGAGTATTGATAAATATACTAGATGGAACAACAAATTGGAAGAATTTGAAAAAAAAACACTTGGATAAATGGATTAGGGATACAAAAATGGAGGCAATATATAGAATTAAAATTGAGTTAAAATAAGAAAAAATATATATCAAGAAGAAGGTTGATGATTTATCTAATATACAAGACCTTAATGAAACACTCATCAAGGAAGTTCAAAAATTAAAGCAAGAAAAGATTAGCAAAGGAAAGATGGAAAATGATGAGTCAATGGAAGATTTCAAAAAGAAAGATGAAGACATATGTATATTATGAAACCATAATAAAAAAATATTGGATGAGGTTAAAATTTTGAAAGAAGAAAAGAAGAATTATCAAAATCAAGAAGAAACGAGTATCTTGGATGAATACTATACTAAAAGACTTGAAGCGGAAATTTACAAAAAGGTTGAGGAATCCCTAAATAGCGATGAGGTAAATTTAGAAATGAAATAAAGAATTGAAGAAGGATGTCAAAATTTGATAGATGGGGTCACATTGCATCTTCAAAAGTTGAAATAAGACAAGATTCAAGAAGGTCGCCATAAGATACTTGAAGAAGTTAAAATTCATATAGAGGTGCATGCCAAATATGATGGTATTATATTCAAGGCTAAAGTAATCAAAGACCAAGAAAATAGAGTAGAGGATTCCATTGCCTCGAAAAATAAAATAGATGAAATTGGTGTGTAGAATGAAGAAAAACCGTCAAATGTGAAACCATATTGACACCCTCATTATCAAGAAAAATGTCAAGGAAGACAAGAAGATCAAAAAACCATTATTGAATAAGATGTTATCATAGACAAACATCTACTACAAATTGGAGAAGCTTCAACAACAATACATGGAATCAAGGGAAAGAAAATTATGCAACAACTAGCCACCAAGGATTATGAATGAAAATAATTGATTTTGGATGGATGGATGATCATCAATGGAAAGAAGAAAGTAGGAACATAAGAAAATAATATTACTTGGTTTCATCACATCTGAATACTTTAATTGCAAATCTTTGAGGATAAATCTTTTTGAAGGAGGGTACTATGTTATGACCCAAAGGGGGAATATATAAGATTAAATGTATATGATATGACCCCAAGGGGGGGCATATATGGGGCTAAATGTTCATGTAACGTGTAAATTATATGTGATCGGGTCGACCTAATAGTAAAGGGGCCTCATGTGTAGGTGTGGATAGGTGTATATAGAGATCATGTATTCATTGTTTTAGACATGTGAATTGTGATTTATGAATGTATTTGGTTATGGGGAGGAGGTTCTCCTATTGATTAAGGAGTTATTGTGTAACTTATATATCTTGGAGTTGTGCTTCATGCTCACATTTTGTACATGGTGTGTACTTCTATTCTATTATGATATTTTAAGCATTTGGAACATTATATAGACAATCTATATTGAACATGGGCTTGGGAATTTTTTTTGAGTTTATCAGTATTAAAACAAAAAATCGGTGATAGGATTTTGGAAGATTTCTTGGTGAATACTTAAGAGAAGTTTTTCTAATATGTTTTCAGAAGGTTTTTTCGATGGATTTTAGGAAGGTTTTTAACAAAATCTTTCAGGAAGTTTTGGCGATAGGTTTTCAGGATGTTTTGTTGATTGAACTTCAAAAGGTTTTTTTCAAAGGATTTCAGGAAGTTTTACCGATAGGTTTTCGGGAAGTTTTTTCGATGGATTTTTGGAAGGTTTTTGTCAAAGGATTTTGGGAAGTTTTTATTAAATGTTTTTTGTAAGTTTTATCGATGGATTTTCATAATGTTTTTGCCAAAGGATTTCGGGAATTATACTGATAGGTTTTTGGGAAGTTTTGTTGATGGATTTTCAGAAGGTTTTTGCCAAAGGTTTTCAGGAATTTTACTGATAGGTTTTCGATAAGTTTTGTTGATGGATTTTTGGAAGGTTTTTGCTAAAGGCTTTTGGGAATTTTTGCTGAAGTTTTTGGGAAGTTTTTTCGATGGATTTTTGGAAGGTTTTTTTCGAAGAATTTTGGGAAGTTTTTCTGATAGGTTTTTGGAAGGTGTTGTCGATGTATTTTCATAAGGTTTATGTCGAAGGATTTTTGGGAGGCTTTGTCGATGGATTTTTGGAAGGTTTTATTGATGGTCAATGGAGGAAAATTGTTGATGACAAGCACATGCCATATTAACAAGATTTTACAGCAGTGTTGAATATTTTGAATACGAGTTCAACATGTCTTAGGGACCGCTACAACAGTAAACTAATCAATTTCTATGAATATTTTGAATATTTTGAAGATCATAAACTTCCAAAGGCATTTTGAGGGCATAAATAACATTTTCAGGAGGTTGAAATCCCGAGAACCTTATGTAACTTTGGTACACAAAGTCTCTGCTGCTTAAATGAAATAAATCAATAAGATATTTCCAATGAGATATTCCAAGCACAAAATAGAGTTCATATGATAAAGTTACATCTGAAACATTACAAGGTATAAATTAAGTACCAATTTACTTCCAGAGGGCATAAATCCTCACTTAGAAGTCAGTTTGGGGCACAAGAGAAGTCTTTTCAAAGATCATGGACCATAAAAGATATCCATGGAACTAGAATTGAAATATAAGTACATGAAATTGTACAGGATGGATGAGAAGAAACCTATACCATAGAAGGATAAAAATGAGAAAATAGTCTAAACTTTTGTAGACCATAACTATCAACCCGGAGCTCGGATTTGGGAAAATGAGAAATCATCAGAAAGATGAATCATAGAGGAATGTGTTCGAAGAATCAAAATTTGAATTAGTGTATTGTGTTCTTCAAAAATTAAGATGAATAATGGCTTGTAACCTATAAAATATTTTTCAATATGCCTAATTCTAGCAACAATTGTTTCATGCTCATTTTTTCAAAATTAAAGATACATGAAAGCATATATGGTTTCCTAAATGAAGACTAGAGATATGGAGAATGCCCAAGGATATTACAATCATGGGGATGAGGCATAGGCTCAAACTTCAGCCTAGGAAATGAAGAGACTAAGTCCAATGGACACAAAAGCAGAGTGGAGCCAATGGAGTTGGTTGAAACTATGAGAAGATTGCAAAAGGAAGTGTAGAGCTATATAGTAGAAATTGAAAAGATGATGAGGAATCATGAAGAGATTCTATGGAGTCTAAATATGTTGCAGAAACAAGTCAACACATATTATGACACAAAACAAGAATCTAGATCTATATCTCATGATATAAGGGATGATCATGGGGAGCGTAGACAATCAAGGAGTGTTGTTAGACATCATCATCATCATCATCATTCACCAGGTCACTCGACCACAAGAGAATATGCACAATCAAGGTCAGAAATAATACCAAGTGTGTCCTTTGTCATGCATCAGAGGATGAGACATGGGTCAAATATCTTGCAAGGGGAACTCAAAAATCTCAAGCCACCATTCTTTGATGGAGAGAATAGGAAAGGAGAAGATGTTAAAACATGGTTGTTGGGAATGAGAAAATATTTCCATATGCATGATTACTCATCAAATGTAGAAGCTAGAATTGCAACCCACCATATTCAAGGAAATGCATCTATGTGGTGGGATCGAATTAAGCAGGTTAAGCACCTTGACGAGGAGAGAATTTCTTGGAAGCGGTCCAAGAAATATTTCTAGCAGTAGTACTTGGTTAGAGAAATATTATGACAAGAATATGCAAGAGTTATTTGAAATCAAACCTGGGAACATGACCATGGATGAGTATGAGAGGAAATTATTGGAACTTTTAAGGTACATGGACTTCATCAGGGATGAGAAAATCAAAATTCAAAGATTCTTGAGTGGACTACCATCCTTATACAAGGATAAAATTATGTTTGATGAGCCTAAGAATTTGAAAGAATCCATAAGAAAATATAAATATGTGTATGAGCAGAGAAGAGGAAGGATAACTTTCCAAAAGGCCTAGGATGATAAGAAGAAAGACAAGATGGATCAAAATAAGAAAGGATTCAAGACGACTTTCATCAAAAATAGCTCACAAGCATATAAGAAAGGGTAGCCAGATCAAGGTGATAAAAAAATGACAGATTCCTTGGGAAAGAGGCCAAGACAACAACCCACAAAGTGTTGGGGATGCGAAGGAGACCACATGTATAAATATTTTCCTCATCGGGGAGGTAAGATGAGGAAAATGCATAATATAAAGAAGAAGGAGACAATAGATGACATAGTAAAAAGAAAGCCAAGGATTTATGCAGCCTTGGAAAATATACAATAAGACTATCAATGTCACATGATCGAGGTAGAAGGTAAGACTGATAATCATCCCATAGCTATTTTGATTGCTTTCGGAGCTAGTCATAGCTATATAGATCCAAACCTAGTTGAAATATTTAAATTGAATAAATGTAAGCATGAAAAGTCTTGGTTAGTTCAGCTAGCTACTAGAACCAAGAGAAGAATCAATGAGATTGTTAAGTATTTTCCAATAAACATGAATAGATTTGACACTAAGGAAGATTTGATCATCATACCACTTGGGTCCTATGACTTAGACAAGAATCATGCTTTCTTAGATTGTTATAACAAGGCTTTAACATGTATTGATGAAGAAGGGAATTGAAGGACAATTCAAGGTATTCCAAGGCCTATATATTTCCAAGATATTTTAGCATTGCAACTGAAAATACGTTTTAGAAAAGGGTGTCAAATATATGCAACCCATATGGAAGAACCAATGAAGGATAAGAAGACAATTCTTGAAAATTATCCAGTCCTGAAGGAATATAAAGATGTGTTTGGGGAGTTTCCAGGATTTCCACCAAAGAGATACATTGATTTTTCTATTGAATCAATATCTGGAGCTACCCTAGTGTCCAAAACTCCCTACATAATGAGCACAACAAAACTGAAATAATTGCAAATGCATCAAAAACAGTTGTTGAAGAAGGGGTACATACACCCAAGTGTTTCTCCTTGGGGTTCCTTAGTTCTTTTTGTGAATAAAAAAGATGGAACTTCGAGGTTGTGTATTGACTTAAGACAACTAAAAATGGTTACATTCAAGAACAAATATCCTTTTTCGAGGATTGATGATCTTTTTTATCAATTAAAGGGACCAAAGATATTTCCCAAGATTGACTTGAGATTGGGCTATCATCAAGTGAGAATCAGAGAAGAAGATACTATAAACACAACCTTTTAGACAAGGTATGGACACTATGAATTTTTTGTGCTTCCTTTTGGGTTGACAAATGAACCCGCTACATTTATGTGTCTAATGAATGGGGTGTTCAAATTTTTCCTAGACAAGTTTGTTATTGTCTTATTGGATGATGTTAATATCTCTTCTGAGACATAGGAAGAGTATGATTAACATTTGAGAATGGTACTACAAGTATTGAGAGAGCACAAATTGTATGCCAAGTTAAGTAAGTGCACTTTTTATCAAAACAAAATCCATTATTTGCATCACATTGTTTCAGAAGATGGCATAGCAGTGGATCTAAAAAAGATTGAAGAAATCAAAATTTGGCAAATGTCAACAAATATTTCATAGGTTATATCATTTATGGGTCTAGTTAGTTACTATAGGAGATTCATTGCAGGATCCTCCAAGATTTCACAACCAATAACATCTTTGCAAAAGAAAGGAGTAACATTTGAATCGAGTACCAAGTGTGAAGAAAATTTACAGTGCTTAAAGGATTTATTAACCAGTGCACCTATTTTAAAATTTGTAGATCCAGATGAGGATTTTGTTGTGTGCATGAATGCGTGAAAGGAAGGGATTGGTGGATTCCTTACCCAAAATGGTCAGGCAATTTGTTATGAGTCCAAAAAGTTGAAGGAGCATGAAATAAATTATGCTACACGTGGATTATAGTTGGAAGCCATAGTACATGCTTTAAAAATGTGGAGACATTACCTCATGGGAAGAAAATTTGAATTGAAGACAGACCATAGTGGTTCGAAATACTTGTTTGAACAACCAACACTAAATTCCAAACAAACTAGATGGATGGAATTATTGGCAACCAAGGTTTCGGGAAAGTTTTGCATGTGCCATAAGTTAAATCTATGCACACACCAAGATAAATTGTGCGACACAAGGAAGGATCAACAATAGTTCCTGCCAAAGGAATATTGTGTGCAAGGAATCAAGAAGACCACATGTAGTGAATATGAGCATATCTATAGGAATATTTTGTACTTGAGTACTATAACAACCTGAATGATGGTGGGAAAATATATGGATGAGTTGGAAAATTATTTAGGATTGTCATTCTCCAAGATGATTCAAGGGCTACATGTGGATAGGCAGATCGTGTGAATCTAGTGATCACTCAAGAGAGTGGAGCAAAGGAGTGGAGAAAAATAAAGATTCGGTAGAGCATCGAGACAAAGTTGAGTGTGAGAGAGAAGGAGAGTAGAGTCCAATTTTGATTCTAGTTCTATTTGATTTTTGTATAATTTTTTGTAATGAGCTGGAAAATGGATCAAAATAAAAAAAGAAAGGATGTTGTGTAGAGAGAATGGAACCTATTCTATGTATCAATGATTTTGTATCTGCTTGAATGGAATATGAAGATCTGTCTTTCTACATTTTGTTATGCGATGAAATGAGTAAAGGTTTTTCTATGTCTTTATGCATAATATTTGTTTAATGCTTTATGAATGAATGAATGTATGAAATCTAAATATTTTTCCTTGTATGCAGTGTCCCTTCTTATCTGATACAAGACCAAATGGTCTTTGTGATTCTCATGGTGTCTCGAATGAGACCTTCTTCAGGCCTCAAATGAAGATTGAGTATTCCAACGCCATGGGGTTTTGTTGGTCAAATATGGATAAACCATGGGTCTTCAACCCCTCCAAAATAGAAGAGACATGCACCAACAAATGGTTTTGTTGTTAGGACATGAAGTTTTTGTATTGCATGATGCAGAGAAAGAATGAGGTGGAATCTATCTCAGGACGGAATAAAAGATTGGTTATCTGATAAGAAACATGGGTTTTCATGATGAGAGACCAAGGATCTGATAACCAACATCAAGAACTCGAAACAAAGTTATATCTACACAGATTTGCATGAACTTTTCTTTGCTTAGTTTCCTTGTTTGTTGTATGAATGGATGAATAGGTAGATAGCTATTAACACTGCTATGAGAGTCCAAGAACCACTAGTATGGGACCAAATGACAACCAATAGATTGAAATTTGTGGATGATAAGTGGGCTTGAGCAATCGAATTTTGGTTCAGCTAAGTGAAGGAAGGGTACATTATTGAGTTCTACATTGAATACGGTGATTATTTCAGCAAGGCTAAAAGAAATTTTGTTAAAGGCCCTCAAAAGAGACCGTTTGAATAAATTCCCCTATGGGTCAAGATGGTGTTCATAGAAAAAGGATTGATGTGCATGGAGAAAAATAGAATGGATGAGTGGACCCCCTCATGTAGAGGGGGGTTATGAAAAGAAGGGGGAGAAAGAGAGAGAAAATGGATCCAATCGAGAGGATCGAGAAGATGTTGAGATGATGTGAGAAGAGAATGGACCCATAAGAGAAAAGGAGAGAAAGAGTTGAGATACACACAAGAAGAGTTGAGCTAAGGAGGAAATACGAACAAAGAAGCAAAAATAAGATAGCAAGGGGTGAAGGACAAGGGGTCAAACCTAGAATGAAGAAAAAGGAGACTACACAAGGATGATGTGTGGGAGAGAGTGTTGTGACAAAGAGGAGCACGAAAGGAGAAAATCCATCAAAGAGAAACAACATTAGGAGTAAGGTATCATGTGAGGATACTAGGAGTAGTGGTAGTAGGGTCAGAGAAGATGAAGTCATATCCCCTTGGTTGTTGAGAGATGCAGCAATATATCTATTGTGAATGGATTTGCGTAGCTACATGTAGAAATCTCTTTGGGATCCCTCACTAGAGATGACAAGAAAAGATGGAGGAACCCATTCTTTGAACCGCCCCCCTTGTGCACTTGTAATAAAGAATAAAGAACAAAAGAAAGTGTGGATATAGGAGTAGAAGAAGAAAGAAGAAGAGAAGATACGAGTGAAGAAGAGGTCAAAGTCAATGATACTTTGAAAGGAAGAGTTTCAACATCAGTATCTGGATCACCGACAACTAGTAGTGAGTCAGGAGGACACAACACTAGGTTGAGGATGGTGAATCAAGACACAACTCTGAGGCTACCCATGTTCCATGGGACAAGTAAAGATGTTACAGAGCAAAAATGGTTTACGTGTGAAGCTATATGGTCTGTAAATAAAATCATGGTTGAAGCATCGAAGATAGCACAGTTGGAGACCACCTTTAAAGGCAGAGATTTGACATGGTATATGAAGCACAAGACGACTACGATAACGAGACAAACTAAGATATATGTGCTTAGGGAGTTTCAGAATATTAAGTTAGAATCATAGTGTATCACTAAGATCAAAGAGATCAAGAAATAGGTTGGAGAAACCATATGGGACTATGACCAATAGTTCAAAATATTATTGGATAGGATGACATTTCATATCTAAGATGTTCAACAGAGGAAGTGGTTTATTGCAGGAATACTACCCCATATTCGAGTCTTTCTCACTTAGCATAAGGTGACAACTTAGGTGGAGGTCATGGAGATTATGATGCACCTAGAAGCTACACCAAGACGTGGTGAGACATCAATAGGGATGGCACAGGTGCAGTCCCATCTTGAAAATATTATAATGTAGTTACAAGATATGGAAAAGGAAAAGGTGGTGCGTGAACATATATGGTGTATTATGTGTCATTTAGAAGGTCACTGTGGGTATGAATGTCCTACGCTGCAGAACTACATGGTGAAGGGTGCGTCGAATCCATTTCCAATTGTACCTCACACTAAGTCGTGTGATATTTGCAGAAAATGGGGACATGTACCTCCCTAGTGTTGAACACTACATAAGTATCACAAGACTATGAATACCCCATTTTATGAGTTCTGCATTTAATCCATGGGATGGGATGTGAAAACTATCGATCACTTCAGTTGATGCAGGACCACACTGTTGATGCCTTCCAAGTTCTAGAAGAATAGAAGGGTGGAAACTACGGAGGCACAGATAGAGGAGGATACCAAGGAGGTATGAGTGGAGGATATGGATGAGGATATGGTGGAGGTGGAGGAATAACACCCACTTGTTTTAATTGTGGAAAAGTACACCCTGTATCACAAATTTGTACCAAACTACATGCTCTCTGTGGGTATTGTTACACTACTGAGCATACCACTGAAGATTTCCCAGACTTGTTGGAAAAGTGGGAAGAAAAGAAAGCACACTACAATATGGTGACAACAGAGCTACACGAAAATTAGAAGCCAGAGGAAGAAGATGATGTGTGGGTTGTAACCCAAGGATGAATCTAAACGGGAATGGACTTAAAGCATAGATAAATTTTGGGTCAGAATGTGGAAGGGAAGATCAAGAAAGTGGTGCAGGCACCTTTTAAGTTTGGCATTGTGCGACAAAAGTATTTTATGTGTGACACATAAAGCACTCAAGAGGAGGACAAGGCACGTGAGGAATTTCAGCGCACAACACAAAGGTCACTAGAGGAAGCCAAGGTACGCAAAGAAGTACAGGGAGCCACACAATGATCATTGGAGGAGGATCGCATCTATGAAGAGTTTCACTGTGCACCAAATAAATCGTTGGAGGAAGCTCATGTGGGTGAATAAATAAAACACACAACACATAGATTACTAGAGGAAGCCTGCATACAAGAAGAGGTGTAGGGGGATGAATAGAAAGAGATAGAGGAGTGTGTGTACGAAGAGATACAATGCACGATGTGAGAAGAAACACAACACAAAACTTATCACGAGGAGAAAATAAAGGATCAAATAAGTAACTTTTCTCACTATTGTTTGAAATTGTTAAGTGATCCTGATGTTGCAAATAAGTTGACACACATGTTGACAAGATGTATAGGGGAAGAAGAGACAACTCTAGATATATCTTCCCTGCTGCCAGAAAGGGATGTGCACTAGGAGAGAAAGAAGAAGCACACTGAAAAATAGTTCAAGATGAAAAATGAACTTGAAATCTATGAAATGGACGATGTAATGTTGGATATAGGATCTGATGTGAGCATCCTACTGAATAAATCCTAGGATTTGATGGGAAATCCAAACTTGGTGTGGTCCCCCATTCAAATCAAGCTAGATAGTCAATATTGTATCCATCCCATTAGTCAGCTAGAGTAGGTAGAGGTAAATACTAAAGTAGATTTTGAGGTGATTAAGATAGTGGATGACTCAAATACCTACCTCGCGCTATTTGGAATTGACTGGGAATTTGACTATAATGAATTTTTGGATCTGAAGAAAAGGAAGATGTCCTTTGATACATATACCTTGCACATTATTGTGCCATTAGATCCAAATGAAGGTGATAGATGCAATGATCCCATGGATGAGGATGCACGTAGCTCTATTATTGAAAGAATCTATGAGATTATATGGAACATGGAGGATTATAGAAATCCCATAACAGATGGTGAGCTGAGGTGGAGAAGTGTGTGCTCATATAACATAGAATCAGAGGATGTTAAGGAGATATGGAAACAAAATTTGTATGAAGTTTCCACTTGGAGGTGAACACAAACTATAAAGGAAATGCACTGGATTGGATCAGAGTTATGTGATGCACCAAGATTTGATGGTATTGGTCCAACTGACACATTATTCGCACAAATGGAAGAAGTGTTCCTAAAGGAATGAAGGGTACAAGCCATGGATTCAGTCATCAGAGGAACATATGCACGTTGGTGGGTGACAAACCATGGGAATATACATGAATGGGCATAGGTGGTTTAGTTTATAAAGGTCAAATTCCAACCTATATATGACTTTGAATTGGTAAATAGATATAAGGGTACTGAATATCCCCAAGAGCATATTTTCTTTTGTGAGAGGTGTTGGACAACCAAGCGATTCCCTTTCACCCAATGGGACCATCGGCTTGTCCATACCATGGATATGGTCCCTAAGAGATAGAACATCCAAGAGGAAACAAGAAGTCAAACAAGAGACTAGGGAAGTGTTAGTACACAGTTCTGTGTGACATTCAATTTCATGGAAGAAATCCCAATGTGGAAGGAGGCCCTCCTACGAATTAAATATTCCATATTTCATCATCAACCAAAGAATTCCACGCCAAAGTTCGTCTATGCCTATCAAAATCCAATGGTGTTACAAGGAAAATCTCTCTATGGATAGGGGTAAACCACAACAGATGGAACAAAACGCATAAATCAACTCTAATCTAAACCACAATAGACAAAACAACACCCATAAATAAACTATAATCTCAAGTTTGCTAGATAAATGAAAATGCTAACAAGAGAAGGCTAGAATCCTACCTCATCCATATGTCCGAAGAAGACCACGGTTGAGCTCATGACCCAAAGCTTAATACCTGCAACTTGTCCTCAATATCCAAGATACACAATCATGTGGAAATTATATAGAATGTTAGCATATAAACTAGCATAATCCATTAACACGCATAACAAATACACCCATGGAAAGTAATAAAAATATTTGTGACATATAATTGGACGAGAAAAGAGTATTTCTATTAATTTAATCAATAGATGTACATAGGTGACAAACTTTTGTAATAACACATATCAGAACCGAGAAACTAAGTCCCTCTAGTTGGGCCTTCATTACTTCAATCCTCCACAAAGGAAAGCTCACAAGTAGTAGGAGTCAATGAGGTTCTCCATCTCAAGATAAGAAGAGCTTGGGGACTGAACACAAGAAGTTCATACTTTCAAGGACAAAGGGATGCAGACTCAATATGAGGTGAAATTTCTCCATAGTGTATTTTCTCTCAATGATGAATCTCTTCAAGCCTTGTATATGGATCAAATTATAGCCTTCAAATGGAATTGAAGAGTCGATTCAGAGCATTTCCAGTATATGAAAGGTCAAGGATCATGGATCTCGTGAATTGGCGTGGAAACCTAACACATTTTTTAATTTTTGAGCACAAAACCTGATGTACGCATGTTGTAATGGATCAATATGCATATATGCAAGTTGTCTAATTGTGGCTCACATATATGGACAAAAATTTGTATTTTTGACTCGCGAGTGAGTAAAATGGGGGATTTGAGTCTACAGCGGGAAATGGAATCCCATCAAACCAAGATGAATGGAGTGTGGAAAAAATTTCTATAACATATGCCCCCTAATGTTTGAGGTCAGAGGAGTATCCACAATGGACAAAACACATTATAATTTCCAGAAGTGGAGTAATGAGGACTCAGCTGGAAGAACTAGTTACCCATGAGAATATTACAATTCGTATTGACTTTGTACACATGGCTTCCAAACTTGATTACATTGTAGATCTATGTGGATATATAAAAAATAATTGTTCATGGCCATGAATAGGAAATACAAAGTGGACATATGCCATAGGCTGCCATAGTCACGAACAAGACACAGTGGAGTCCAATCTCAAAATCAACTGAATATATCTGTATACAGTGGAGTGCAATCTGATCTTCTATGATAACTGAATTCATATATATACTAGTCTGATGAAAGATAATAAAATATATGGGACGTTGATACTCTAAACTAGAGGTCTTCTACACAAGGGAATAAATTACAGTTTAAAAGGAAAACATGTTTGTCTTAAGTGTGACTGTGCATTTTTAGTTGTGGAATCTCTATCAAGCTTGAATTAGGGTTTTATGCAATAATATAAACCCCAATCCTAATAGTCTATATCATCATATATAGATAACATTGTCATCTACATCTAGCTCAACCTTCCCCTATGTCCAATGTAATATATTTTTTTTAAATTTTATTATACATACGTCGGACCTTCAATGTCTGTCTGTTCATTCTCGACAGGACATATAGCTCTTATGTGTCTCCACTCAAATAGACATTGTGAACCATGGCATTGCGCATCTGAGGAATCCATCGCACCATATCGTTGGATTGTTGACGAACTACACATTTTTTAGCGTCGCCACACCGACATAGGTCGTCGACCCTAAAGTCACAATTTCAATGGCATCCACATCATATTTTCGATGGTACTTACGAGTGCCTATGTCACAACAATGACGACCAATGTCAATAAAAGGACGACGAGTTACCTGGTGGCAGTTTCTTGGGAAATTCCACGTGGCAGACATAAGCATCTCAATACCGACATTTAAATTATAGTCGGCAGTATGATGATGATTTGCGACAAACATCTATTTCATAATATCTCTCCACCAGATGCCACATGACATCTTTGTACGTCGAATATGCGATATATTGTGGCATCGTC
>WSFP011484280.1:0-15710 GCA_009831015.1 Picea engelmannii | reverse complement strand
ATGTTCTACTCTGAGGGCAGATACTCTTTCAAATCTCACAGATGTGAGTGAAAGAATGGCCCAAATGATTCAGTTTATATCATAACAATATTTTCTGTGCAGGTTGATATCAAATGATTGTTATGGAGACTGCCTGTCTCCAGACAATAGAAATATGCTACTGTGGTGGATATGTTCCACGATTTGTGACTATGTGTCACGGTTCGAGTAGTTGTGTACTACCATGGATAAACACAGTTGTGTCCTATCAATCGATAGTGTACCAGTTGTCATGGAGATTATCCAGGTGGATAAAAATAACAGTGCTCGTGATACTACCGGTTGAATGGTCTGTTTATGCTCAACACCATTATCAGTTATACCTCCCTAGCTAGGAGGGAGTGTTGATATTATGGTAGCTTCGGGAGGTATGAACCTCCATTGTGACCTTTGACAAGATTAGAATGTTTCGGAAGAAAGAAACGAAATGAATGTAACCCTAGAAGAGATGTCGGAGATAATTAATATGAATTAATTAGCACCCAGAATGAGAAGTCGGCCCAGGTAGATTGCCAGGATAAATATAAATACAGGGCGCCAGTCTCTCATTTGACACACTTCTCAGAATCGCAGAAAGTCACTTGTGTGCACTGCAGACTGGCAATCTTGTGCGCAAGTCCTGGAGAAGGTGTTGCGCCAGTTTTGGGTTGGACTCTCTAATCAGCTTTGGTTACTTCTTGCTTGGTGCATTAGCCTTGCTTGGCTATTGGATTACCACCAGGATTCTTCTCTCTATCAAGGTCAAGGTGCTCGGAGGGTGGCTTCGGCCTATGGTTGGGTGACAATAGTGATATTGTCAGTGGTAAAACGAACACATCCATTTATATTCTAACAAAAGCGACAACAATTGAGCTACAAATTGTGTGGGCAGCATATGATAAAAGGGATTAGCACGCCGAAATACCATTTGGCTAAACTCCCCAGGCATGATATTGGGATTTGTCCTCAAGTTGGCCCAGAGGTTATGAGAGTTGTGCATGATTCAATTCATGCAAAGGATAGAAAGAAAGAAGAGGCAGCCTCACACAAGGTTGAATGTGCAATTAGAAGTTCAGGGTTATCTACGACTAAGGGTAGTGGGAGGGGCTCCACAGATTCACCCACCAAGAGGTCCTCATATTATTTTGTTCCACCAACCAAAGTTGGAGCACAACCTTCTATCATGTCAATGATAGAAAAAAGGGAGAAGGCAGAAGCAAATAGGGTTATGGGGAAGTGTCTTTTCTAGAGTGACTTACCATTAACATCGCCAAAAACAATCCATTTTGGCAGCCCATGTGTGATGCCATAGTTATTGTTGGCCGAGAGTGTAAGAGCACTACCTATAAGGAATTGCAGAGGCCAACTATTCAAGTAGAAAAGGAGAGCATTAACTCTATATTGGGGGAGTTGAAGTAGTCATGGGAGGTCTCTGGATGCACAGTGATGTATGATGGTTGGACAAATAGGAAGGTGTTGGTTTGATATTCTACTATATCAATTATCTACTATGATCTTTACCTTACTGCCACAGATTGACCCAAGTTCAGATTTAAGAAGTTTCCAACAAAAGCCCTCTAAAACTATTAGCCCCCCTGGTAAACCAGAAGGCAATGCAGCACACAGGGTGTACTGTGCAGTCTCACCTAAGATAGCTCTATGGGTGGCTGAAATACTCAAGTGCTTGCAGCCCGGGAATGAGTGGAGATCTGTGGTTCTACTCGGTGATCCTTATTTATTTAGTTTAACATCTGATTAAAGCAGTCATTATATTCATGCATGTGGAGAATCATATCTATCTAGTTCTTTCATTCATTCATCTAGAATTTAATTCTTAACAACAATACAGATGCATACATTCAATCACACAACACAAGTTTTATCGTGGTTCACCCCCTCTTGGGCTACGTCCACAAAGATCTGGCTCTCAAGCTCTTTATTATGTTTCAGTAATATGTCACACCACGCGTGTTTACAGTCTTGGATCTTACAATCTCAATAGGCTTCCCAATCCCTATGAGGCTGACTAGATCGCACCAGGCTCCTCGGCCTACAATCTAACCCTCGGGATCGAGTCGCTCATTGTTTCTCTAGCTCACTAGCTTACGGAATAGTACAGTTCTTACAACAACTTCCGGACTCTCCCTCTGTCCTTCGCTCTCTCTCTGACCCGTATGCTCCTCTTTAGACCTCCTGAGTACTACTTATATATATTCTTGGCTCAACAGCCATTACAATACATTGCAAAAACCCTAACCCTAACGTTATTATGTCTCCCTTGCATGCGGGCCCCGCATGCTTCTCTCGCATGTGTTGCTTTTCCTTTCAGCTGTCCTTTCTTCCCTTCGTGCTTCTCTCCCCAAAAATAGTCTTTTCCCCAGAATGGGTCTATGTCCAACAAGCTCCCAACACTGACATGTGGCTCATCCCCAGCAACATATGCTTTGTGCGCTTCTTCGATAACTCCTGCGAGAGTATGGAACTTGTCTATGATTTCCCTTGCTTGTGTTTGAGCTTGCGCGATCTTTTCTTTGAGCGCATCTAACCCTTGCATTGTGATCTCATCGTTAATCACTTCTACACACCCTGCATGTGTTTGTGCCATGTTCTTCTTTGCCTCCTCTGCCTGCGCATTGACCTCCGCTGCTAGCTCTTGGAGAGGTTCCATTTGAGCTTGTCAATCCTTCTTTTGTGTCTGCGCAGCTATTAGCTCTACTTGCAACTTCTTCATGTCTCGTACTCCTTTGAGGCACTCGGTGATCTTCATCGTTTTGTGCCTCTGCTTGAGGTTCTGGATAGCTACGCTTATCTTTTCCTCTTCCTGGTCCCAGTGTTGGACCTGTTGATCTTCCTCTAGCTTTTTCCATGGTTGTGCTGCTCTATCAAACAATTCGACAGTTGCGCCGACTTGTCGTTCCATTTCATCCATTTGTCCGGCTGCTTCTTGCTTCCTTTGTTCCTTCACCTCCGGGGAAGTGGTAGGAATGAGTTGTTCCCGGAAGTTCTCGATCTTCAACCTGTATTGATCAATTGTTTGCACAATCTGATCAATTTTCTGCGTTGTCGTAGGCTCCGCTATTTGCTCTCTTTTCGGAATTCGATCATAGGCTACAGCTACTCCCTGCTCGAGCCTATCTGTGCGATCTTTCTCGTCTTTGGTCTCTAGCTTGACTTGCTCGAGCACCAACTCCAACTCCTCTTTGTTGTCCTTTGTGTTGCAACTCTGCTGCGTTTGTTCATGCCTGCGACTGCACCTCCTACGCGAAACTGACTTGCAGTTTGTATAGTGCCTTGGTTCGTATCCGCCCCATTACCAACTGTATCCCCGCCAGATCTTTCAAGGGTGTCTGGCCTACAATCTCATCTGTGCGCAGCATGCTAGGTGTAATGTGGAAGGTCAGGCTCACATGTGCTATCGTCTAGATCATATCCTGTTCGCTCGGCACAACCTTGGCTCCTGCTTCTGATGTTGCGGGAAATGACTCGGTTCCTCTGCCTACCCTCTGCGCTTCTCTAATCTGCTCTAGGACCTGCCTTAAGTCGACCAGCTCGTCTTGAATTCGGTCCCTTTGGTGTTGGGCATCTTCAAACTCCTCAACTGCCCAGTCGTGGAATCTTTCAGCCACGAGGTTTGCGTCGTCCTCGGGGATCGTATATTCTGGAGGCTTCTTGTGCAACTTGGCCTTTTTGCGTGCACCCCTAGTGTGTATGATCGGCCTCTTGGTCTAGCCTTGTTCCTGTTGAGTAGCACTTGTTGTGGTTCCTTGTGTTGTCTCATCCCCTTTTTCCTGTTCTTTCAATGCCTGCGTGATGTCCTTCTTCCCAGCCTGGGTACCTTTCTTTGGCACACCCCCTTTCTTTTGTTGTCTCGGCTTCTAACTTGGCTTTGGCTTCTTGGGCACATCTTTATCTCCGGCAGGTGTCTGATTTTGCCCTGCATCGGTCGCCCTTATCTATGGGCATCTCTTGAGTCAGAACTGGAACTCTCAAGTCATCTTGCCAATCCTTGATGGCCATTTCTATGTCTTCTTCCTTGATGCAGTATCGCAATTGTAACCATTCTTTCTCGGGATACCTTCACGCTTGGATCCATATGGTATGCATCGTCGCTTTGAAGTTGGCGATGTCCTGATATTGCACGACCACGACAGTTCCGCTCGCAAAAGTATGTGTACTAGGGCTCCTTCCATCCGATCAAAGCGATCAAGATGAGTAGCCAAAAGTAGTGAAACTATGTCCCCAGGTCCTGCACCTCTTTGTAGTCCTCAAGGAACGGGTTTAACAAGTACGGGGCCCAACTAAGCATAGTGCCCTCTGCGCACTGTGCTACAGCCGCGACGACCCCAGCAAGGGCTTCCTCCTTGCGACAATTCCTGAGCAACTTGCAAGCCATGAGTTTGGTGGCCAGCCTTGTTGTTGCGTCACTGATGCGCTTGATGATTATTCCACGCAACCCTCTCTCTGTGCCATATGTCTTCTTCATCTCCTCCGCCAGCACCTTCTCCTGTGTCTTGTCGTCGAAGTACTGCACAGGATTCTCCCCCCGAGATGGCAGCCCTATAATAAATGTAATGAGCTCTACGTCTATAGAAACAGGCTCTTCCACCCATAGGTACCCTCCGTGGGTGGCTGCCATTAGCTGCTTAACGCAGTTGTTTACATCACGGCTCCTTCCAAAATGTAGGATATCCAACAGGTTTAGAATCTCAATGTTGGCCGGTCTAACTGCCCATTGTTTCGATTGCAAAATTGGATCGTCGAAGAGTCTTGTACCCACGCTGTCCAAGTAGACCTGCTTTGCAAATTCGGAGAACTTGTCCACGTCGGCCACATCTTGGTCCGAGTACCGTAGTTTTTCCACACATCCTAAAACGTTAGGCGTGGTGTGCACCCCTTCCAGAATGCGTGGCAAGACTATGGTTGTTGCAACCTGTTTGCACGGTGATCTTGCTATGGGTTGTTTGCCCTTTCGCTGTAGTGGTTGACTCGATGTTCCACCCTCCATTGTTCTGTCATCTGCATATGCCTATGACCGGTCGGTAACATCTTCTACTATACCCTCATGTTGTTGCTCTAGCGCTGTTGTGTGTGACCGTCCTAGCGCGGTCGCTTCTTTCTGGTTTGGGACTGTCCCATTTACCCTCGGGGCCTCTTCAGTATGTTTAGGGCACGAAGGATTGCCTATGTCCTTGGCTTGCTGGCTCTGTCCCATTTCCGGCATATCAATGTCCATACCAACGTTGTTGTTTGTTAGGTTTCCTCCACCACGGGTGTGGGGGTCGCTGGTTCCTTATTGGGTGAGGAAATTTCGTCCAAGTTGACGAATTTGGCAGTCCGTGCAGGTTCCTGTTCCATTCCCTGTGGTTGTTGTGGTGCTCTGAGGTTGCTTCAAGGTTTTCTGCAGGCCTAGCTCGACACACCTAGCTTGGGTGGTGCCATGTTGGTTAAGATGATTTCCGCCGAGCTAGTTTGCTCTGTAACTCTTGCTAAATCGCCTTCTGCTCCGTATACTCTCTCGCTATGTGCTTTCTCTTTCTCAATTTCACGATAACCCTTCTGTTACCCGCATGCCTTCCTTATATAGCAAGTGGTGCAAAACTTCTCAGAGAAGTTACCCAAGCTTTGGTTTAAATGAATTGGTGCTTCAAGCGTACGTGACATTGAATTCCCTTGACGTCGCCAGTTGGCGAGATTAATGCGACGTCGCTTCGAAAGTTCTTGTCATTCAATTTTGATAGATGCTGTCAGTTGGCGCCTTTTTGTCGTAACCACCATTTTTCCAATTTTCGCCTTTTTCCGACCGTTGGTCCTTTTTCCGGCGCACTAAGTTTTTCAAGTGTGCGCTATGTTGTTCCACTAGTGCGTGTGGACATTTTATTTTTGTCGCGTTACCTCTACTTTAGCTGGGTGTTGTCTTCTGATGTTTGGCACGGTAACCCCTCTATTGTTGCACGCAGTTCTTTGTTGTTTGGTGCATTTTTTTTATTTTTTTTTTAAGTGCTATCAGGTTGACTGTCCCTATACAGTTCCAGTCGATTCCCATTGATCATTCCTCTCAGATTTGTTCCTTCCAAATCCTTCAACTGTACAGCTCCCCCATCTGTGACAGTCTTTACTTCATATGGTCCCAACCAATGCATTCTAAGTTTTCCTAGGTGCTGAAGAGATTTATTGTCGTACACCAAAACTACGTCTCCCTCCTTGAAACTTTTCCTTTTGATATGTCTATCATGCCAAGCTTTGTCCTGTGCTTTCTGTACCTCTTGGTGAAACCCTGCTAGAATCCTATCTTCTTCCATAAGCATCAATTGACTTAGCCTTTCTTGTATTGTGCCTCGCTCTGTCATGTTAGCAATTGTTGCTACATGCAGATTAGGTACCAAAAATTCTAATGGCACCACTGCTTCTTGTCCATACACCAATCTGAATGTTGTCTTCCCTGTTAATTTTCTACATGTGGTCCTGTATGCCCACGGTACTGTTGGTATCTTCAACTCCCAATCGTCCCTGTTGACATTGCAGATCTTTATCAGTGCATTCTCTAGGATCTTATTAAAGGTTTCCACTATTCCATTTGCCTGAGGATGATATGGTGTACTCTTTTGATAATAGACTTCAAACTCCTGAGTCATAGTCTTAATAGTCTTGTTAATGAAGTGAGTTCCTTGGTCACTCATCAAAATCCTTAGGCATCTAAATCTAGTGATCACTTGCTCAAACAAGAATTGTGTTGTTGTCTCTGAGCTGCAATCTTTTACTGGTGTTGCTTCTGCCCATCTTGTTAAGTACTATTTCGCATTAATAATATACCTTGCTCCTAACCTCTTTGCTAGTGGGTTAATTGGCCCCACAAAGTCTATTGCCCATTTGTCGAATACCTGCAAGGTTACTTGTGGCCTTAAGGGCATCTCATCCCGTCTATTGGGTTTACCAACCCAATAGTCCTTTGAATCTCTGTGAACAGTCGGCCACCATAGTCCTGTGCGCAATACCTTTTGCGCGGTAGCTTTGCCTGCATAATATCCTCCTGCTATTCCCTCATGGGCCTCTGCTAAAATCCTAGGTCTTTGATGTTCTAGTACACATCTTCTCAAGATGTTATACGCCCCCATCTTGTATAAGTGTCATGTAATCAATTGATAGTCTACAACTCTGACTACCAGATTTTTCTTCTGCGCAGTGTTAAATTCTTGTGGCGCAGTCTCTGTGCTCAAGTATTGAATGATGTCGCCAAAATATTTAGCAGCTACTTGCACTGAAAATAACTGTGCATCAGGGAAGTTATCCTCTAGATTCGTAGGTTCCTCTCCATTGGTGATCCTTGACAGGTGATCCGGTCCTGCATTCAACTTCCCTGGTTTGACTATCACTTCGAAGTCAAATTCTTGGAACAGCAATAACCATCGACAAATTCTCCCCCCCCCCCAACACTGGCTTGTTGACTAGGTATTTGAGAGTTGAATGATTTGTAAACATCTTGAAATGTTTGCCCAATAAGTAATGTTTGAAGTTCTGAAGTGCATAGACCATAGCTAGTCCTTCTCTTTCTGTCGTATTGTAATTCTACTCTGACTCTGATAGTTTTTTGCTAGCAAATTCTATAGGATGGTCCAATTCCCCTATTCCTAGTTGTGCTAGAATAGCTCCAAGTGTTATGGCTGATGCATCTACATGCACATGGAATGTTTTTTCCCAATCCAGGAATACTAGTATTGGTGTGGTTACCATCTTCTCTTTTAAAGTGTCCAATCCTCGCTGACAGTCCTCATTCCACTGAAACTTGCTATCTTTTCTCAACAGTTTCTCCATTGGCGCAGTGATCTGTGCATACCCTTTTATGAATTTCCTGTAGTATCTTGTAGCATACCCTTTTATGAATTTCCATTGGTACCATGATAGTAGTTCTTTTACTGTCTGTCTTCTATGTTGTTGATCTTCTGTCATAAGTTCAACTCTTGGTTCTTTAATGAATATCACCCCTCTAATTTGTTTGAGTGTCAAATCTATGTTGGGGTTCTCATGTTCAAATGAGAAAGTAACTGTAAAATTTTGTTGTAATATTGTCCAGTTTGTAGTTCCTCTGCGCAATTCCTGGTCTGTATACCAGTTTCATGGAATCCCTTCTAATGCATGAATAAAGTGATGAGGCCATTCCTCTGGTGGTGTCATTCTCCACAGTGTTTTGCACTTCTCCAAGTGTTCTGTTGGTGCCCCATGTCCGTCATATTTCTGCCATTGGTTGCTTCCCTGTTCTGCGTCAAATCTTATGCGCAGTAACAGCTTACATTGGTATCAATCCTTGATTGTCTCTCTGTGCCCACCCCACCATCTTGCAGGTGTTTCTTTCAGTGTTATATCCAAAACTACGAGCCTTTGATTTTCTAACACTTCATCTTCGTATCTTATTAAGAATGCTTCCAAGTCATTCACCCCATGGAAATTGGGAGGCTCTCTTATCTCTACACCTACCCATCTTATTGCGCGATCTATTCTTGTGCATCTTCTTGTGGAGACTACGTGTAACCTCTGTTGCTAATTCTCCAACCTTGTATCTGAGTCTGACGCGCATAACGTGATACTTCTCAAACTGAGTACCCCATCTGCAGTTAGACTCACATAATCTTCTTCTCACACGGTTGTTCTGTACAACTGGTTAATTTTCTCCAGGTCTAAACAAGTGGGTTCTACAAACCTTTCCCCTTTTGATGGGTCCAATGGCGCAATGACTCTGTATTCTCTTGACTCGAATGTCATCTTCCTTGTCTTTAAGTTGATTATGGCCTGACCACTGGTCCTCTGCCTCTTCCAAAGCCTCGTCTTCCTCTTCCTCCACCTTTGTAGCCAGCTCGATCTCATCGCGCTGCATTGTACTGGGGCGCCTGGTTATACTGCGCGGTATTGTATTGCGGCTGCGCAGTCTTATATTGTTGTTGTGCAGTGTTATACTGCTGCTGCGTAGTGTTATATGGGGTTGGTACTTGGTTAAACTGTGGTGCAACTTGTCAGGTCATCATTTATGCCTGCACCCTGTAAGCATCTGATGTTCTTTCCCTAATCAAGTCCATGGTCCTACAATGTTTGTCATCATGGCCTCCTGACTTGCCAAAGTTGCAATATGAACTCTTAGGTATTGTCTGTTATTTTTGCATCATTGGACAGTGATATGAATCATGCCCCTGTTTCTTACAAATCTCACACCATAGTCTTCATGTTGGCAACGGGTTCGACAGTCATGTTGCCATGTATTGTGAGAATGTTGGGATTCATTCTTATGGTGTCCTTTTGTCCTACATGTGGTACACCAAATGGCTTCTATTTTGTCCTTACCTTTGTTCTGGTTTAGCTGAAATGTTATGTTTTTCAAATCCTCCTTCAACTCCTCTATGGTTGGATCTGTCTTCTGATATTGGTTCTCTTCCAGTTAAAGGGCTTCCTGCAGAGCCTCTACCTAGGTCTGAAACTTCTGTTGTCGCAAGGGGTATTTCAAGTGTGGGAGCAGTGAATTGACAAACAGATGCCTATGCTGCATACCTGTCATGACATACTTTAGTTTTCCCTTCAACCATTTCAATCTCTGGTCAATCTCCCACACAGATTCTCCTGGTTTCTGTCTAATCTCTATCATCTCATTCACGTATTGATCCTCTGAGCTAGGCTTCTGGAATTCATTTATCAATAGCTTTTTGAAATCTCCAATCGTTCTAGTTGTCCATGGCGGGTTGTTTGCAGCTCAGCTCATGTACCAATCCAGTGTGCGATCTCTTAGCGTGATAGCTAACTGCTCATGTTTAGTGTCCTCATCTATGATCTGTTTTGCTTCCCAGATGTTTTCACAAATAAACAAGTGCTTCTCAGGGTCCTCTAACGCCTCTCCTTTGAATTATGGTAACCTGATGGTGGGATCATGTCCTGCCATCCAGAATGTTGAACTACTACCTCCGCACGGTGTAGATACTTGACTAATGCTTCCTGAACTGGCTCCCCCGGTTGATATTCCCTGTGTAGATGTACTTCTTGATGTCTTCCTTCTCCCAAAATTCGGCTGTCTAAATGGTGGTGTTCTTATTGGTGTATTAGTCGTACATGGGTTTATGGGTTCCACATTGACACTGATATGGATAGGAGTGTTGCCTTCTATTCCCGCTCTTAGACCTCTCATCTTACTTTCCTATGTCGCACGTAGGATTTCCTCAATTTGCTCCACAGCCCGGAGATCCTCTACCTCTTCTTCATCACTTGCCAAGCCCTCCCTCGCGGCTACGGCTCTCTTCTTGGTGTTCATCTTATATTGGTAGGGTACTCCACTGCGCGTTCTTCCAGTTGTTTCCATGATCTGCTTGATTTGGTCTTCGTCCATCATGATTGGGTCCAAGGCCTCCTCCTTCTTTCCTTTATCCATTTCTCCTTCTCATGTTAGTGCCTCCCCCCTTCCCCCATGCACGCAGAGAATTTTAGTTGTCTGAAGCCATTGTCATTACACCTTTGTTATATAGTAATATTTTAATAGAAGTATATAGCGATCTTATATACTTGCCTCGAGGTCCCTTCAAGAACTCTTACTCTGTTGCATTGTAAGACTTCGCCGTATCTATTGCAAATTCTGTGATAAATCTTGCAATAATGTTATCTAACCAGAAATCTACCGCACGCGTAAATTTATTGTCAATTTGTTGTAACTGCACGATCTCTACAGGATTCCACTCTAGCTTTCTGATCTGATTTGTAGGATGGTTGTCTTTCAATCTTGATATCCACTCCTGCAACACATGCGAAAAATCACAGAAAAATACTTCATGCAAGTCATTGAATACGTACTTGTCCAGATATTTGCGCAGTGTTAACTTCGGGTTTCTATTATCTTTCTACGCAAACTCCAACTCCTTTGTTTTCAACCAGCTCTCTATCTCTGCCTTCATTGGGTTCCATGGTCTCAACATCCCCTCTCATTCTCTTAACATCTTGTCGTCAGATCTGGCATTCTTTCGACACATCTTTAGCAGGTCTCATTCACTCAGTCCCATCCTGTTCCAACCCGGCAATGGCAACGGAACCATTTGTTGGTTTGTTACTCTACTTTATCAGTTATCTACTCTGATCTTACCTTACTATCACAGATTGACCCAGGTTCAGATTTAACAAGCTTCCAACAAAATCCCTCTAAAACTATCACCCCCCTGGTAAACCAGAAGGCAATGTAGCACACAGGGTGTACTGCTTAGTCTCACCCTACATAGCTCTATGGGTGGCTGCAACACTAAGGTGCTTGCAGCCCGGGAATGAGTGGAGATATGTGGTTCTACCCGATGATCCTTATTTATTTAGTCTAACCTCTGATTAAAGCAGTCACTCTATTCATGCATGTGGAGTATCAGATCTATCTAGTTCTTTCATTCATTCATCTAGCATTTAATTCTTAACAACAATACAGATGCATACATTCAAACACACAACACAAGTTTTACCATGGTTCACCCCCTCCTAGGCTACGTCCACAATGATCTGGCTCTCAAGTTCTTTATTATGTTTCAGTAATATGTCACGCCGCGCATGTTTACAGTCTTGGATCTTACGATCTCAACAGGCTTCTCGATCCATGTGAGGCAGACTAGATCGCACCAGGCTCCTCAGCCTGCGATCTAACCCTCAGGATCGAGTCGCTCACTGCTTCTCTAGCTCACCAGCTAACGGAATAGTATAGTTCTTACAACTTCCAGACTCTCCCTATGTCTTTCACTCTCTCTTTGACCCGTCTGCTCCTCTTTAGACCTCCTAAGTACTACTTATATATATTCTTGGCTCAACAGCCTTTACAATACATTGCAAAATCCCTAACCCTAACATCATTAGGTCTCCCTTGCATGTGCGCCTCACATGCTTCCCTCGCACATGTTGCTTTTCCTTCCAGCTGTCCTTTCTTCCCTTCGTGCTTCTCTCCCCAAAAATAGTCTTTTCCCCAAAATGGGTCTGCATCCAACAAAAGGGTAGGACCCTTATCAATTTCTTGGTACATTGTCTTAGAGGTACCATGTTTATCAAATCAGTGGATGCATTGACACATGTAAAAAATGTCGCATTGTTATGTGAATTGATGAATGGGTTTATCTAAGAGATCGGTTTGCATAATGTGGTGCAAATCATAACAGATAATACAGCTAATTATGTGGCTACTAGTAGGATGCTTATGGAGAGGCACTGCTCATTGTTATCGACCCCATGCACTGCACATTATATTGATTTGATGCTCAAGGATATGGGGAAAATTTCCTTCATCAAGGATTTGATTAATCAGGCTAGGAGCATCCCCAAGTTCATATATAACCATGCTTTTGTTCTTAGCCTCATGAGGAGATGCACCAAAAACAAGGAGTTGTGGCATCCTACAATCACAGGTTTTGCCACCAACTTCATTACTCTTCAGTCTTTGCTTCAATGTCAATTTGAGTAGAAGCAAATTTTTGTTTGTGATGAGTGGTGTGATTGTACATATAGCAGGAGGGAGGATGGGAGAGCCATTGCTAGATTGGTGTACACCGACTCCTTCTGGGAAGAAGTGGAAGAAGTGTGCTCAGTTAATGAACCTTTGGTAAAGGTTCTGAGAATGGTTGAGAGTGATAAGCCCGCAATGGCCTATTTGTATGACGCCATGGATAGGGCCAAAGAAACTATCCAAGCTTATTATGCAGGCAAGGGTACCCCTGGGTTTCACAGACATATGAAGTTATGGGATTTGATTGATAGTCAATGGACCAAGATGGAACAGTTGATGGACCGAGATGCTCCATCAACCCAGTCATGCAGCGACACTTTTCCTCAACCCACGTCTTCCTACAAATGCAACTTTGATTTTGATGGCAAGGTGATGGAAGGGCTCCTTACTTGTTTTTGAAGGATGGTACCCATTGTTGACATTTGCAACACAACTAACCGCGAGATAGAGATGTATCGGGATGGTATTGAACTATTTGGCTTTGATGATGTTGTTCATGAAAGGACCACTTTATCCATGTAAGTCATTATAATTTAGGACTTTAGATTTTTAAAATTCAATTATGTGTTTTATTTGAAAAAATTATGTTTTCTTTATTTTATATTCTCCACTATAATGAAATGTAATTTAGTTCTCTTGCTTTCTTATTTGTTGTAGATGTTTGGTGGAGAAACTATGGTGAAAGGGCACCAAATTTACAGAAATTTTCCATCTGAATCCTCAGTCAAACCTGTAGCGCTTCGAGATGTGAGTGCAATTGGAGTGTATTTGAAAAAATACACTCAAAGAAACACAACAGATTAGACCTTAGAACTTCAACAAAGCAATTAGATTTATTGTAATTTATGCCCCGCTAATGTATTATGACCCTCAAGACTCATTAAATTTTTTATGACCTTCTTATAGGTTGGAGTTGCCATGTCTCAATGACTTGGTGTATGTGTTGATGTTTTTGGTAGCAGCGGGAAGTATTCACCTCCAGGACAACTTTTTTTCAAGATGAAGATGCCAAAAAGTCGGAGAAAAACCATTGAACAGATCAAAGAACCCTCAGAAGAAATTAGAAGATCCCAGAAGAGAAGTCGGCTCCATAGAATAATAATAAAGAAGAAATATAATGTTGAGATACATTTATATATGTGATGTCATTTTGTATAGCTTCTCCTCTTTTGAATCCTTCATTGGACATCTATCAAGGTTCAGGATTCAATATCGACTTTGATGTATCATTTTTTTATTTAGCATCCACTACATCATATATATCAGTGTTTTCTCCATATTTACGTGCCAATGTGTTTAATTGATGTTGTTGTTGCTTTATATGTTTAAAATTTTGAAAAAAATGAATATATTTTGTATTTTTTAATGTTTTCCGCAGTTTGCCGATTTTTTCGCCAATGTTTACGAGAAGATGTTTTCCAGACCCTCGTCAATTTTTTGCCAATGCCAATGTTATCAACACTGATCAAAATAGTATTCACGTTAAGTTAGTTTCCTTCACAATCACTAGACGACATGATATCCTATCTAATGAGAAAGGAGAAGAGCCTAAGTGAAGAAGAAATATTTCCAGAAAAAGCTTATTTGCTAGAAACAAAAAAAGCAGCAAAGGAGAAAGCAGCAGTACCAAGACAAGGAAAAGACACTACTAATATAATAAATTAGGTCATAATGCATTGGATTGCAAAATACATTGCACAGATGTACTCAAAGCCAAGATTAAAAAAAAGGAAAATTGTAATATGGAAATAGATTCAGGTGATGAATATTTTCGAGATTCTAAAAACAAAGAGGATGATCACTTGTTTTGATCAACAGCTGAGCAACTTAACATCCAGATAATGTGTACTCATTAAGGAAGCCCAGTTAATTGATTGGCTAGGAAAATTCAATCATATTCTACCCTCCCAACAAAAATAGTGTAACGATACTCTGAGAATGAAAGATTGCCTAAACACCACAACCTCACATTCCGGGCATCAAGCTATGCCACAAGCAACTATGCAGGTCTTTTGTCTTAGAAAATTTTCAAGTGCACCCAATTCCTATGTGGACTAATACTACACAGACTAGTAAAGCAACTTCAAGTAAATTGTTTATGAAACTAATTATGATAATAAGATGTCCTTGTGACATTTATTTCGACTTCTAGCCAATAATGCTCAATAGAGAAACGTGTAAATTATTATTAATAAATCATAAAAGAGTAATTCAATTCCATGAAAGACAAAATGTTTGACATAATTCAAATTTTTTAAATTTGGATTGTCCCAATTTTTGCTGTAATTCTGCTTTATTTTTTGTTATTTACAGAAGCTTGTAAACATATTTTGTGTATTCATTAGTATCTATTGACAGTAAGTCAATTCAATCCTAACAAAATTCCTACATAATAGATCAAACAAAAAAACAATACTCTGCACCTGATGAGTAAAAGACAGCCCACAAGACTTGTATATAATTGGGGTCACCACCTTGGCTAGAGGACAAAAAGTATGGTGGTGGAACAGTATCTGGAAGTTGGATAGCCCATTAAAGATTCGGATTTTTCACTGGCTTACATTGAGAAACAAAATCCCAACATGACACAATGGTCAAAAATGCAACTGCCGTGATCCACGACGGTGTTTATTATGCAAGAGAAATAAAGAAATAATGAGACAGTTGACCACCTACTTGTTAATTGCCCTTATACAAAATCTGTGTGGTTTGAAGTATTACAAGTAGTAGCTGGTCTAAATGTAAGTGAAAAATGGAACAAAGACACTTTAGTAGATTGCTTCTTGAGTTGGTCTGAAGAAAAGTCAGTGAACAGTATTATAGACCTGCCCTGTTTCACGCTTTAGGGTGTTTGGCTAACCAGAAATAAAATTATTTTCATGGACAAAAGCATCCCTTTTGGTCAATCAGCCCACAAGATAAGTATCTATTTTCAATCAAGCTGGAAACCTCCCTCAATAAAAGCCCAAAGAGTCATTAGAGAAGTTCACATAAAAAAGGAGTTTGTGTGGGGTTACTTCGATGGGGCTAGCCAAGGAACCCCAGGTAACTGTGGTGCAGGGGCTCTCCTTTTTCTCAGTTCTGATAATTATTTCCACTGGAAATTATGTGCTGGCCTTGGTTCCAATAATAGAGCTGAATTATATGCTCTTTGGATGCTTTTAAACATACAGTAGACAGAGGATTGGAAAAGCTCCAAGTCTTG
>WSFP011484276.1:0-15711 GCA_009831015.1 Picea engelmannii | reverse complement strand
GCCCTTACTTTGATAATATTTGTTGCATGTGTCAACCATCATGACATCCTCCTCTTGAGCTCAATCTAAAACAGCAATTGTTGTATAGGTTCTCTTTCCAAATGTCCGCTCTCTTAGTCTCAGCTTAATTTCACAAGTATTTTCATCACGATTTTATTCAAAAAAATTACACCAGGTTCTTGAAAGAATAGATTTAGGATGAAATATATTAGTCTGATTCCTAAAGGAAGTCTGGGTAGAAGTTTCAGATGGAGAAGAGACGGAATTCACCCCTTTTCTATCGAAATAAATCATTCGATTACGCATATGATCCTGTACCAATTGCAATACAGTTGACATATCATTATGTTTCACAAAGACTTCCATAGGAAGCCTTGTTCTTGCCAATTGTTCCTCAAACTATAAACAAGTATGTCATGCAAATCCCATAGTGTTAGCATTCTTCTCCTCTAGTGTATGACGATAGGTAGAAGGCAAGGAGTTATAGTAGTGCATTAATACAACTTGATTGTGAGGTCTAATAATTTTTGGAATCTGATTGTACAATTTAGTGAAATGTAACTTAAAAGATTTAATTATTTCACCTTTGTTATAAACAAGATTGTTGTAATCGTTAAGAAAATATGTTGGACTTTGAGGTTTTCCATAGGTTGATTTGAACCAATACGATAACCCAGCCCAATTTGTGAAGATCTTGGGAGGTAATTCAAATAAGTTAGTCGCAACCTTTCCTTCCAAAGAATTGACAAAAAGACTCATACGTGTATAGTTTTCATTTTCTCCAATATTATGGCATGCATTAGAAAAATAAATAAGATGTTTGTTAACTGAAATAGTGTCATTACCAGAAAAAGTAGGCAAATGATCTTTGAATTTTGGAAGAGGTGTGGTGGGTGGAACCAAATCTAAGGGAGAAGACACATGCCACGGAGTAGCATTTGCATCCTTCTCTAATTTAAAGAAACAGTATTGTTTGATGACTTTAGTAGGATTTGTATTTGACTGGATAAGATTGTGGTAACTGTACATGCTTTCGATTAGAGAAGAAGTTGAATCTTGTGATGAAGTAGCTCCACCTGTGCCACTGGAACCACCAAAAGAATCCATTACGGGTTTCCTGGGAAGGAATACTATTGAAATACATGTTAGCTCAGATTCAAAAACTAAAATATATTCTAAGCCTTGAGTGAATATTCTCTAAGTGATCTGAAAAATCCTTAGATGCTGATAATTTTAAATGCACATAAATAACTACTTAATCTTAGAAATAATATGATCGATTGACTATTTTTCAAATTACATGTGAAGAACGTATCTAACCAAATCCACTTTAATTATAAATGACTTGAAAATAATTGAACTTGAAATGAACAACAACAATATAATCACATACACAAGTTGGAAAAAACCGGAGTTCACCCAATTTGGGCTACCTCTCCAAGTCCACTTCCAATAGAGACTTTTTATATTAATGCTCAAATGCTTTCGTTTTACAATGAACTTTTTACATGTTGCTCAAATGCAGAAATAGAGTGCACAATTGAATTCATGGCGAAAAATCATGCAAAATTGATATAAAATACTTGAAATTTCATCAAGATACCCCTCGACACGCTTTACAGTGTTACCTCAAATGTCTTGTACCCTCGGCATGCATTACGAGAAAAAAAAATTGCATCAATTGTGTATGTTATTCCTTGGGATGTCTGCCATTAAATAGGGTGCAACCCTAACTAAATATCGAAACTTTAGGGTAGGCTTTAATTACAAATTAGGTGGCATTATAACCAATCCGGACTTGTAGCCGAATTTGTTATAACTTGATATTATATATAGTAGGCTGGGGGATAGATCCCCACCAACCATACTATATAAACATTTTTTTGTTACAATCGTATGTCATATATGTAAACTATATGTTATAAATAGTGACCTCCACGCGAATTTTGTGGCTAGCCCCTTTTTTAATGGCACAATTACATTATATTACAATGAACCAAGGGACAAGGGTCGAGGGCTTAGGCTCTTGGCCCTTTAGTGACCCAAATAATCTTTAATGTAAATTTAAATAATTAAATTTCCATATCTATGTCAAGTGATATTATGGTGGTGTGTTGGCATGGTGAACTTTGTTAAGTCTTGGGTTATGGAGGTCGTAGGTTCGACCCCCATTGACTCCATAAATTTAAATACATATTAACCAGCATTTGCCAATGGGAGGCTTCCACATGGAAACCTCTCATTAGCTCTCCAATGCCACATGTCATTCAACAATTCCTCCATTGGATGCCAATTCATTTTCCCAGCCATTGTACAATCATTCCATGTGGCACCTTGGGGGTGTGGTCACGTCACCTATACGGTTGTTCCATGTGTCACCCTTGTAGTGATGACATGCGTTACCCTTTACCCCTGTGAATTTGACTTTGACGTGTTTGACCTGAACTTTCACCTCTCATAACTTTTGCATACGAACTTAGTTTGTGTCATTGGAACGCTAATGACAAGATCTACACATTGATAGCATTTTTGGGTTGATTTGAAGCATTTGAATTTTGAGCATTTTTGAACCATTTTGGACCTCTGTGGATGTTCCGGATCTTTTTAGACCTCTGTGATCATTCCTAGATCCCCCTGGATCACTAAGACTTCATTTTTTCTTTCCTATGTCAAAGAAAGGGTTGAATTCAAGATATTGGCCTCTTTACCATCTTGACAAACGAGACTGAGTGGTCATAAGACAAGAGTTTATTGAGGAATCCTATTTCAAGTATGCCTTTGAAGGGATGCTCTTTGATATTGAATTTCAATATTGTGGGATATAGTCTCCCAATAATGTTCAAGTTCTTCGCATGTACGGAAAGTTTCTATAATGAAATCAAATATACACGATGCAATATTTCTTTGATTAGGAAACCTTGAATTAGGTTGTTGTTAGGGAGGCAAAGTCAGTAATCAAAAGAATACAAAAATAACTAGAGAGTAAAATATATTCCCCAGTATGGTCGCCAAATAAATCTTGAGGCGGGGAATGGATTTATCCTCATTCAAGCATTTTTTAATCTCACCAGGATAAGTGAGATAGGTGGGATTATCACCGTGGGCTTATATCATGTTCAAAAATATCGACCAACCCTCAAGAAATAAGTTCTTGGGCCTTATGCCATTATCAAATTTGTATGTTTGCTATACAAATTTATTTAAAAATAGAAAAAAGTACTTGTAAATAAATTTTATAAGAGTTAAATAAATAAATACAAGATAACACACATCTAGAAATTCATTACATGACAAGTCTCAAATTGAGAATAAATCATAAAATGATTTTATTGATATCTTTTCTGAGTTACAGCCAAGTTTCTCTCTACAAACCCCTGCAAGGATTTGGACCACAATTAGACTTAAAAGTCTAAGATGTAATTTTGAATCATACAAAAATAATTGTATCAAATAAAAAGACTAAGATTGAAAATAAATTGGATCAATCCAAGTTACAAGTGCATCATAGTCTTGACTCTACAAAGTAGCATTAATCAGCACTGAAACTGAATTCAAAAATTCTAATTAAGTCTAAACAGACTATCAAGATAAATGAATGATCTTTGGAGCATGTCAAAATTCTATGCTTCTCGATCCTTTCTTGTTTCCACCTTTAGAGTAACCCTGCTATCAACAAGAGGACTTATCTCTCAAGAAACTCATAAATGAATGAATGAAAAAGAATTCTCACTTGAGGCAAGAGCAAACCTTATTAGAAGTATCTCTCTATATTTTCTCATATATTTCTTTGTCCTTGCTCTCTTCCTTATATTCTTCAAAAAGTAGTTCAAGTAGTTCAACTACCTTTTGTTACTAAAGTTAAAAAATTTAGTCAAGATAGGACAAATTTATTTATGATCAGGGTAAATAATAATTAATAGGTGGGTCCCCTATTATGTCTTTATTTATTTTATTTTCAACATTTCAAATACTCCTTATAAATCCACAATCAATTAGCAATATAAAAATCAGCAATATGAAGCATAAAAAACTAATCCAAAATATCAAATCAACATTTACTTGTATCTCCAAAAAATAACATGATATTTTGAGTTTTCAAAATAAATATCATCGGTCTGTTGTATATCCAAAAATAGTATCAAAGTCAACGGTATTGTCTTGATACAAAATTAAAATAATCCATGGAATTATTTTTAAAGAATTGTTCCCTTTCTTTTAGAAAGTCTTCATATTGAGACTTCTTCTCCTCAAACTTCTCTATTTGTGGATGCATGTCACTCAAACTGATTTCTCTCTTGCTACTATTCTCTTTTGTTTATTTAAGTTTGGAGTGGGAAAATGAAGAGGATTTTCTAGTGATATGAGAGGTGACTTGTTTCTTTCCTTTATCCAATTGGGAATCATGTGGTGGTACGTTGTGATCTTTTGGAGGAAGTGATTGAGACATAGGACCAGCTGAAACAATAGGTGGTGTTGTATGAATAGGAGGTGGAGGAGGAAGAGGGTCATCATTTTTCCATTGGAAAATACCAGAGGGGGGCTTCACATTTGTATTACCCATCCATCATTTCTTGGCTAAACAGATGGCATAGGGTCATGCACAATATTAGTATGTGCCTACAAAATCACATTGGGAGGAGCTAGAGATTGGATCAAAGCGGGCTACCCTCCAAGGTTCAAGTGGCATGTTTGAATCAGTTGATGAAATTATTTAGAATCAGTGTCGAAATGTATCAAGAACCTCATCTTCTTATGCATCCCAAGTTGCCACAATATGTTAGGAATTCTCCCTCATCTTCTTCTATCTCCTATAGTGCATATGTTGTCGCCTCTGCTGGTACCTTTGTTGAAAAATCTCATCTATATGCTACCATCATTTTTTTAGTGAAAGAATTCTTAAAGTAAAATACAATTCAACAGCAACAAACATCAATTACAATTCGTTGAACCTGATTCAGCTATGTCTTTGGGAAACATAGTCATCAAGCATAAAAGGGGAATATTAATGGGATAAGTGAAATTAAAGAAAGAAAGTTCAACTCAGTGAACTTCCAACTTTTTATTTTCTTGCATTTTAAATCTGAACTAAAAAATCCTTTGTGTATGTACATGCCTCTTTTCTTTTAAAATATGAATGAGGAAGTGTATGAGAAAGGATATCTCTATGACATGGATATATGATAAAGGCGTGTAATTTGAGAAAAATAATAATATGATAGGAATGTATGACAAACATTGTTCAATATCTTAACTCTCTCAACCATGCATGTACATCTTCAATATAAAAGAAATCTTTCCTCAAATCATTTTCAAACCATATTTGTGCATGTTGTAAATAGATATCATGCTTTGTTTATCATGTTGCTCAAACCATTTTTGGTCATTCAAAGTTGTCGATCACATATATCACATTTTTTCTTTTATATATTCAGGAGAGAGAAACATGTAAAATGGATTTTGTATGAGTGGGATTAAGGGAGATTAACTTAGGGAAAATGAAATACATGAGGAGAATATCAAATCCATATAACAACCTTTTTAAAAACTCAACCATTATTTTTTTTTAAATGTTGTCATATAATTACCCTTTTGATTGGTAAACAACCTTTAAATAACTTATGACTTCAACCAATTTCAACTCATTAATACCAGCTAATAACAACCATAGATTAAATCTGCATGAGGCCATGCATAATAAACCAATAAAAATGGAATAGGTTTATACCATCCATGACATAGCATATATTCAAAACTCTTTATTGTTGAGGCATAATATAGCATTTATTCATTTCAAATATCATTAATCTTAAAGTATGATAGTATCGAGAGAACTCAACTTTTGGAACAACAAATTGGATATTGTAACATCCCCAGTGTAATTAATGCATAATGTAGATATGAATGTGGCTATGGCCAAGCTATGTAATATGTGAATGTGATTTTTTTTGTTTTTAAATAAACAAAATGTGATACCATTTGCTAGGGGATATGGACAGAGATGGGGGTGGAGTTTTCCACAAGAGAAGAGAGTGTCTAAGAGGGGTCCAAGGGGGGAATTAATTATGGGTATTAATTCAACCCATTTTACTGAATTTTATTATTATTGGGGATAACTTCTAATTTTTGTTTGAGTGTATGAGAGCCCAATTATTAAACTCATTAAGAGGGTGGGTGTGAGAGTCACATCCCATAGTTAATGGAGAATATGGGGTTGAGTACAATCCGTTTGGGAAAGAGTGTAAGACAAGCAAGTAAGCCAAAATAGAGGAAATTTGTATGGGCAATCACGAGTATTTTTTACACATTCAGTTTACATGAGAAACAAGCATAGAGCACAGAAAGAAGAGCATTGGAGATAGAACAAGAAGGATGGGCGAATTATGGAGCATTCTGGAATGTTTTGGAGTTCTTTGGAGCTAAATATTGAAGAGTCGGGTTGTTAGGCCTAAAGAGTGAAATCTTGTGGGAGTTTCATAATAACAGCAAGTGTTTGTTGTTGTGGCTGGTAGTTTTTTTGGCATTGAGTTCCTAGTATAGACATTTCTAGTTACTTGTGCTAGAGAGACCTTAATGAATGAATGTGATGCCTAATGGACTGAAAGCATTCAAGTGGTACATTCCTTAGATTTGGAAATTCAATAGGAAGAGAGATGGACGAAATTCAGGATAGTTGTAAAAGAACACTAGTGGTTTGTGGGACATTGAGTTGTGAGTGGACAGTGAGAAATACCTTTTTCTTGTGGATTCCTAGCCCCAAATCAGGGGTAACTTGTTGTTGAGATTTGGAATAGAAAGTCTATGTTTGGGTGGAACATCCTTCTCAAGTAGCTTGTTGTAGAACTATTTTAAAAAGATAAATGTTTATATGTTTTCTTGAGTTTATTTATGAGTTTAACTATTGTGTGTTTTACTCAATGCATGAGAATGAATTATATGTTATTGTGGTGAAATCATTAGCTGCATTTACGTTTTTTACTAGTATGGAAAGTTGCATGAGCTTGATTGTCATGTAGTTCATAAATTAGTGTTTCTTTACATTTGTTAATTGATTTTAGTAGTAACAATAACATATTCCAATGTGGTGCTTGAATCATCGTGCACTCTGAGAATAATTGTCGCGCGTAGTACCAATCTTGTTGCACGCGCGCGCTGAATAGTTGTCTTGCACAGTACAAAGGTTTTTTTTCACATAGTTTGTCTTGGTGAGGAGGTGACATTCATGTTAGATCACATGATGTAGCTGCATTTAAATAATTGGTATATGCAATGGTTAAATATGTGTACAATTTGTAGTTGGTAAGCTAAAGAAAGATAATTAGCAGAAACATTTTAAATTTATATCTATTTTCCACAAGTAATGTTCCTCGGGTAGGCTAGGGGATGTTATAGAATGGTATCAGAGATTTTGGTTCAACACCAAATTTGTATGGGCTTGAGATCGGCATGAAGTTGGTAAATTCATCATCTTAGTGTTTAAGTTGTGTCAAATTTGGGGAAAACAGAAAAATCCAAGTGAAATTCTCAAATTTATAAGCCAGAATTGCACTCATAATGGTTGTTATGGAGGGCTCATTTTGACTTCCAAGTGACCAATTTTTTCTTAGACAAGCGATTTGAGCACTTTCACAATGGTCAGGATGGTCGCGAGATGAGAATATGGAAAATTAGCTAGGTGAAGAAAGGAATTATGTACAGTACATCTTGGCATTACGCAGTGTAGAATAGGTTGTGCACACTAGAAATCGGTGTGTGACATAAAAAGTTGTGCGCACTAGATATTGGTACATGACATAAAAAGTTGTGTGCACTAGATATCGATGCACGACATAAAAATTTGTGTGCTCTAGATATCAGTGTGCAACATAAAAAGTTGTGTGCACTAGATATCGATGTGCGACATAAAACAATATGAGCACTAGATATCGATGCGCAACATAAAAAGTTGCGCACATTGGATATTGGTGCACGGCATAAAAAAGTGTGTGCGTTGGATATTGGTGTGCAGCATAAAAAGTTGCGTGCTCGAAATATTAGTGCATGGTATAAAAAAGTCACGCATAATTGGATATTGGTGTGTGGTATAGAAAGTCACGTGCACTAGATATTGGTGTGTGGTATAAAAAATTGTCCACGTTGAATATTGGTGCACGGTATAAAAAGTTGTGTGTGTTGAATATTGGCATGCAATAAAAAAAATTGTGTGCACTAGATATTTGTGTGTGGCATAAAATTTGTGCACACTAAATATTGGTGTGTGGTATAAAAGTTGTGCACACAAAATATTGGTGAGTGGGACATGCGCTAAATCTTGGTATTGTGCACCATGGATCTAATGTGTGTTGAATATTTGTGCCTAATACAGAATTGATGTGCCCATGGGATTCAAAAAGGAATAAGAAAAGAAGGATACCACACAGGAAAAATTGTCCTATAGTCTCAAAAAAAAACAAGTCATATTGAGATGAAACTTCCGGGTTTTGTCCGCAGTGTCAAGTGCTACATAAGCACTAGAGAGGGCCACTGGCCAATTATGCTCCGATTTTCCAGAAAATGAAAATTACATGTTCTTAAATATCAAGGTCAAACTTAGTGGAAGGAGCATAGTTACTGTTGAGACTTGTATAGAGTGTCATAAATGCAGACATGAAAATATTGTGTGAAGGAATTGGTTGGATTCTAAGGGGTTTGGAATGGGGATGCTGAAACAGGGAAAAATCCACTATTCTAGGCCACTTTTGGGGGATTTGGGGGATTTACAGATGAGAAAAAGGGTCCCAAGATGGAAAATATGGAAAAAATTATTTATTCCACATTTTATTTAGTGAAGATTTTCCAAAAGTGTGCAGTTTTGGAGATAGAAAGTTTGGCTAAAAATTCTAAGTATGGAAAAATGGATGAAAAAGAATAAAGTTGACGTTTTCATATTTTTGCAGTTATTTACTAGAGCATCGGATTGATAACATGAGAGTTTTTATGAATTCCCTGTCATCATAGTTATATATGTCTCATACAAAAGTTTTTATAGTTCTTGACATATTTACTTCTATAAGTAACAAAAGTTGGTGTCTGGGATTAATTGCACCAGAATGAAAAGTGTGAAAAAAGGTGTGAATTAGCAATAACCAGATGACTATAATTTTTTTCTCAGAACCTAGAAATTGAGTAAGAAAATAGTCATTGGAAATATATGTGAGGAGGATCCATATATCAACCCAAAAAATTGATCTGGGCAGTTTAAGTTACAACAAACACAAACAAAGATGATTGGTAGCATTAGAAAGGAAAAAAAAATTATGCATTATTTTCCAAAACTGTGTATGTATTTTGTCTAACAAAAAATTGTTTGCATGCACATTTTATTATAGAATTTAGAGGTAAAGGAAAGAATTTTGGTTCCTATACGAGAACAACATCCATGGAGGATTCCCAAGGGTCCTACAGTCATGAAGAGGAATTCAAAGGGATACATGTCAGCATAGGAAATGTTGAGACAGAGTCTAATGGAAGAAGAGGAAGGCAGGAACCAGTAACTATGAGAAGTCTGCAGAGATAAATGAAGAGCTATAGCGCTGACAATGAGAATATTATGAAGGCTCGGGAAGAGATACTTTAAATCTTGAACATGCTGTAAAGGAAATCCAATAAAGACCTTAGCACAAAGCAAGCAACTAGTGTTAGAAAAGTGACAGCATCCAAATCGAGTGGAGGTAGGGTTGAGCCTGGGAATGATAAGAAATCAAGGAGAATGAGAGGGCACCATCATCCCCCAGGGAAATCCACTAAGACATCTCGTGCAATTTTGTGTCTAGGGAGTATCCCAAGTGTGACTCATGTCAGGAGACTTGTCAGGATACAGAGGAGGAGGCCTAAGGGAGACATCTTGCAAAGTGAACTTAGAAAAATTAAGACACCAACTTTTAATGGTGAGTATAGGAAGGGAGAGAAGGTCGAGGCCTGGCTATTGGAAATGAAGAAATATTTACAGCAGCATGATTATCCCTCTGGGGTAGAAACAAGAATTGAAACCTACCACTTGCAAGGAAAGGAAGTTATGTGGTGGGATCATCTTAAGCAAGCAAAACACCTTGATGAGAGGAAGTTCACATGGAGGCAATTTAAAGGATATTTCTAGGAGAAATATTTGTCAAAGCATTACTAACAAAGGAAAATGAAAGAGTTATTTGAACTCAAGTTGGGAAGCATGATAATGGATGAGCACAAGTGATGATTCTTTGAATTGTTGAAGTATGTGGAGTTCATAAAGGATGAGAAGGTTAAAATCCAAAGGTTTATTAGTGGGTTACCCTCCTTATACAGTGACAATATACAATATGATAACCCTAAGACTTTGGAGGAGACCATAAGGAGAGAAAAGAAGAGGGAGACCAGTCTTCCAAAACGCTTGGAATGACAAGATTAAAGGAAAGAGGGATCAAAGGAAGAAAGGTTTTAAGCCACCCTTTTTCATGAAAAACTCCCAAGAAAATCAACAAGGACAGTCAACCCAAAATGAGCACAATACAATAGATTCATTTGGGAAAAGGCCAAGGCATCATCCTGTACAATGTTGAGGATGTGAGGGAAATCACTTATATAAGGACTTCCATAACAAAGGTGAAAGAATGAGGGCTATCCACAACATTCAAGAGGCTAAAATAGTTGAAGACATGGGAGAAAATGTGTCAAGGATTTATGCAGCCTTGGACAACAAGCAAGCAGAGTATCAATCCCCCATGATTGAAGTGGAAGGTAATATTAATAGCCAGCCCATAGCAATTTTAATTGATTCTGGAGCTAGCCATAGTTACATAAACTCTAACATTGTTGAAACGTTTCACTTGCAAAGGAGTAAGCATAATAAATCTTGATTAGTTCATTTATCCACATGGGTTGTTGGCATAGGGGCAGACCCAAGGTTCACTCCAAGAGCGCACCAACAAGCCCTAACTACTGGCCCTTTCGGAAACACCTACGAAGCAAATGTAGCCTCACCCGAAGTAGCTATGGGGGGGGTTGAAGGACAAAGATGTCTACAACCAGGGGAATATCAGGTGGATCTTGATGCAATACAGTGCAGTATACCTAGCTCACTTATCACTAAAATCTACTCCACATTATGTAGATCTGATCTATTACAATAATGCAATAACAGTATATCAAAGAAAAAGATAAAGCATCAATCATACACACATAACACTAGGTATACATGGTTCACCCTCTCTTTAGGGCTACGTCCACAAAACTGTGCTTATGATATATTAAGGTAAAGCTTACATTTCTTGTTTGTGCTCTCTGCTAGAAGATCTCCGTATTCTTCTCTCTCTTTCTCTCCCCCTCCTGCGCACCCAGCTGCAGGACTTGATCTTCGTACCCATTTGAATATCTTACAATTCCAAAAGGCTCTTACTCTTAGCCCTTCTCTCTCTCACAATACAATATTCTCTCAATGAAAAACAATCAATAACAATGCTAAACAACAGTACCGACTTCTACCAACCCGACCCAGGTCCTATTGACCTTGATTTATACATTACAATTCTTCATCAACGGCCTTAGGCCGAAACCTAGGTGCCAAAACCCTAAATACCAAAACCCTAGGTGTCTAAAACCCTAGGTCAACTTGGTCCGCTTTTCCTGGGCTTTGACAGCCTATATTTCCTTTCTTCCTGTGCAGTGCTAGTAATAGATTTTTCCGCTATCTGAGTTGTCCTCAATCCATGTACCTTTCTTATCTGTCATCCATAATCTCCTCATCCAATGGCTATATTTCTTGGGCTTTGCTCCTTGTTTTATGCTCTTTTGCTTACTTCGACCTAGTAACAGTCACTGTGTCTCCCGTGAAGTTCACATTTTACCTCTTCTTCCTTGATCTTCGCTTGATTCCATACCCAAGGGCCAACAGGACCCCAACACTCACATGTGACTCATCTCGAGGCACTTCAGATCTTATCCTTTTGTTTTACCTTGACTTTGGACTGCGCAGTGCAATCTTTGCTTTCTACTTTATGCCTCCTCTCCATCCCTGTGCAGCCTATTTTTTCTGTGTCTAGTACCCAGTTTCAACTGCACCTGATACCTAGACCCTTTTCCTCTTGTTTTTACTGAGAGTTGCGAGGCAGCTAGTTTTCGTAGTACAACTTCAGTCGACTCCCATTTACCAACCCTTCCTTCCATTCTTCGTTCAGTGTCTTCAGCTATGTAGCTCCTCCTTCTGTAACATAGGTGATCGCATATGGTCCAAGCCAATGCGTTCTGAACTTCCCTGGGTATTTTATAAACTTACTGTCATATATCAATACTAAATAACCTTGCTTGAATGCCTTCTTCTTGATGTGCCTTTCATGCTAGGCCTTCTCTCTATCCTTATGAACATGCTGATGAAATCCTGCAATAAATATGTCTTCTTCCAGTTCAACCAACTGTGAAAGCCTCTCCTGAATAGCACCAGTATCATCCATGTCTGTAAATGCAGAAATTCTTAAGCTTGGCACCAAGTATTCCATCAGGACAACAGCTTTGATACCATAGACTAGCTTAAAAGGGGTCTTCATGTTCAGTTTCTTGCAAGTGGTTCTATAGGCCCAAAGTACTACAGGTACTCTTAAATCCCAGTCATCCATGTTCACATTACAAATCTTCGGTAGTGTTGTCTCCAAGATTTTGTTGAATTCTTCAACTGTTCCATTTTCCTGAGGATGATAAGGTGTGTTATTTTGATGGTAGATGGTAAACTCCTCAGTCAATGCTTCAATTGTCTGATTGATGAAGTGTGTGCTTTGGTCACTCATAAGGATCTTGGGGCATCCAAACCTGGTTATTATGTCATCAAATATAAATCGTGCAGTTGTAGTTGCACTACAGCCCTTGACTGCTCTGGTTTCAGTCCATATGGTTAAGTATTCAGTCACTGTAATGATATACCTTGCTCCTGTGCGCTTCCCTGATGGGTTGATAGGTCCCACGAAGTCAATGGCCCATTTTTCGAATGCTTGTAGGGTCATATGAGGTGATAACGGTATTTCATCTCTTTTGGATGGTCTCCCAACTCTCTGGCACACATCACAGGCTCTAGCATAATCCTTAGCATATTTGTGTAAGGTAGGCCACCAAAGGCCAGCTCGCAAAACCTTCTACATAGTTTCTTTCCATGCATAATTTCCTCCTGCGATGCCTTCATGAGCTTCTCTGAGGATCAATGGGTGTTCTGCCTCCATAAAACATCTTCTTAGTATCTCATCAGGTCCCATCTTATATAGCTATACCACTATCAGTGAGAAGTCTGCAGCACACACTACTAGTTGTTTCTTCTGGGGAATCGTATACTCATTAGGTGCCATTCCTGTTGACAGGAACTAGACTATTTCTGCAAAGTGGTCATCAATCTTTATGATGGCAAGCAGTTGTGCATCCGACAGTGTATCCTCCAAACTAGTGGGTTCTTCGCCATGTTCCAACCTTGACAAGTGGGTCAGGGCCCTTGTCCATTCTTCTTGGCTTAACTATGATCTATAAATCATATTCTTGAAATAGCAGAAGCCATCTGCATATTCGCCCCCCCAACACTGGCTTGTTGACTAGGTACTTTAGCGCGGAGTGATCTGTGAACATTTTAAAATGTCCTCCCAATAAGTAGTGGCGGAATTTTTGTAGCGCATACACCATGGCCAATCCTTCTCTCTCTGTGGTGGTGTAGTTAATTTCTGTTGAGGATAACTTCCTGATAGCAAAGGCTAATGGGTGATCGATGTCTCTTGTTCCCGGATGTTCTAACACAGCTCCCAATGCAATGGACGATGCATCAACATGCACATGAAACTCTTTAGTCCAATCTGGGAAAACCAAAATGGGTGCAGTAACCATCTTTTGTTTCAGTGTGTCGAAGCTCTATTAGCATTCATCTGTCCAACCAAACTAAATGGACTTAATGAATGTTCATTAAACATGAATGGACTCAAGACAAAGGTAGATGTGAACATCATATCGTTGGGTTCATATGAATATCTAATTGGTATGGATTGGTTGGAAAAACACCATGTTGTCCTAGATTGTTACAACAATACAAAAACTTGTCTTTATGAGGGAGGGCAGTGGGGAAAGATTTAAGGCATTCCGAGAGTTGCAGATGTTAGAGAAATTTTATCCATGTAGTTGAAAAAGAGTTTCAAGAAGGGATGTCAAATTTTTGTATCCCATATGGAAGAGGTAGCCAAAGATAAAGTGGAAAGTATTGAAGACCATCCAGTCTTGAAGGATTTAGAAGATATTTTTGGGGAAATCCCAAGATTTCCACCAAAGAGGGACATAAAATTCTCTATTGATTTGGTGTCAAGAGTTGCCCCAGTTTCCAAGACACCTTATATAGTGAGCACATCGGAATTGAAATAATTTTAAATGCAGCTTGAAGAAATTTTGAAGAAGGGGTATATATTCTCGAGTGTGTCACCTTGGGGAGCCCTAGTTATTTTTGTGAAGAAGAAAGATGGAACCTTAAGGTTGTGTATTGATTTTAGATAGATGAATAAGGTCACAATAAAGAACAAATATCCTTTACCAAGGATGGATGATATTTTTTGTCAGTTGAAGGGTGCAAGAATATTTTCCAAGATTGACTTGAGATCAAGTTATCATCAAGTGAGAATAAAGGAAGAAGATATCAACAAGACAACCTTAATACCAATATATGGGCATTATGAATTTACAGTAGTTCCTTTTGGACTATCAAATGCCCCAACTATTTTCATGTTCCTGATGAATGGAGTGTTCAAGCAGTACTTGGCAAGTTTGTGATTGTTTTCTTAGATGATATACTCATCTATTCAAGGACAAAAGAAGAGAATGAACAACATTCATGAATGTGTTGCAAGTTTTGAGAGAGCAGAAGTTGTATGCCAAACCAAGTAAGTGCATATTTTATCAAAAGAAGATTCATTACTTGGGCCATATTATTTCAACAAATGGGATAGTAGTTGATCATGAGAAGATAGAGGCCATTAGAGGACCATTGGTGCCAAGAAATGTGACAAAGGTATGAACATTTATGTGTCTTGTCATTTATTACCGAAGATTCATAAAAGGATTTTCAGAGATTGCAAGATCGATCACTTATTTGCAAAAGAAGGGAGTGAAATTTGAATGGACTTCCAAGTGTGAAGAAATCTTTCAATAGTTGAAATACATATTGACAAGTGCACCAATCTTAAATATTTCAGATCCAGATGAAGACTTTGTGGTGTGCATTGATACATGCAAGGAAGGGCTCGATGGATTCCTCGCTCAAAAAGAGAATGTTCTTGAAAATTAAAGGAGCATGAGAAGAATTATGCTACAAATGACTTGGAACTAGCAGCCATTGTACATGCATTAAAAATGTGGATACATTACCATATGGGTCGAATATTTGAGTTAAGAACATACCACTGTGGTCTAAAGAATTTATTTGGACAACCAACATTAAATGCCATACAAACTAAATGGATGGAATTTCTTAGTGAATATGACTTTGAAATTAATCATATCAAAGGTAAGGAAAATCAAGTGGTTGATGCACTCAATAGAAGAGCTCATATTTCAGCCATTAGCATGTTCAACACATATTTAAGAGATAAAATTTTAGAGGTTGCAAATTCAGATCAGCAATATCTAAAAATAAAAGAGACATTACAGCAAGGCAATTTACCACAGAAAATTGATTATTATGAGTTGAAAGAGGAT
>WSFP011484271.1:0-15712 GCA_009831015.1 Picea engelmannii | reverse complement strand
GAATCGACATGAATAACATCCTCGTCCAATCGTGGGAAGTCGCATATTAACTCTACAAAGACTAGTGATTTATTGGATTTCACAAAAGTGAAATCAAGATCAAATTATTGTAAAATGACAATCCATTTATTATATTTTCCCCCTATGATACACCTAGTAAGGATGTATTGAAATGGATTGACATCGACAACCAAAGTAGTATTGCAAAGCAATATATAATGGCGTAATCATTGAACTGCATAGATGATAGCCAAATCTAGCTTTTCAATGTGAGAAAATTTGAGTTCAGGATCGACTAAGTTTCAAATAAGATAGTAGATGACGTGCTCACAGAGCTCATCATCCTCCTGAACCAAAACCATACCAATCAACTCTTCGGATGCAGCGATATAAAGAAAGTAATCCCTACTGTAGTCGGGAGACTTCAGCAGAGGCATCGATACTAAGGATTTCTTCAAAGCATCGAAGGATTTATGGGCTCGCTCATCCCAGATAAAAGAGGTGTCCTTCTTAAAAAGACACATGAAACCCTTAGTAATATTGGCATAGTTTACTATAAACTAACGTAAAAAGTCAGCTTTCCCCTGTAAACCTTGAAGTTGTCAAATAGTGCACCGAGGAGGCAATCGATGTATTACCTAAACATTTAACGGATCTACCATGATCTCGGTCTGAGAGACTAAAAATCCTAGAAGACGTCTGGACCTAACGCAAAATATGCATTTATGAGGGTTCAATCGATTTATATAATGACGACATCTTTCAAAAACTATCCGAAGGTGCTTAGGGTGATCCACTCTCTTGCTAGAGTGAGTAGCAAGATCATCAAGATAAGCTTCGAATATATGCTTAAGATCATGGAATGCGAAGGTCATAGCACATTGGAAGGTTTCCCCGACATTTTTAAGGCTAAAAGGTATATTCCGGCATGCAAAAGTACGCCAAGGAAAAATAAATGTCATCTTGTGTTGATCCTTGGGTTTAAATTGAATTTCGTTATAACCTAGAAATTTGTCCGTGAAAGAAAAACCTTGCTTCCCACACACTCATCGATAATCAAATCGATGAAAGGTGTCAAGAAGTTATCTTTAGGACAAGCTTTGTTCAGGTCACGAAATTTCATGCATAAACAGATGATTCCTTTCTTCATATTCATAGGAATGATATTGGATACCCATTCATTCAAGGGAACTGGGTAGATAAAGCCAACATTAAGCAGTTTCTCTACCTCTTGCTTAATAGTAGGGGCCTTTCGGGGATTGCCAACTCTAAGATGTTGTCAAATAGGCTTAGCATCCAGATAAGTTTTAATCTTATGCTCGATAATTTGAGAGTCTATTCCTGACATCTCTTCATATTACCAAGAAAATACATCTTAGAATTCTTTGAAGAGCTCAGTGTAGATAAGGATTTCTTCTAGCGAACAATCCTCACCAATGTGTATATTTTCAATTTTTATAGGGGTATGAGAGATATCGATCATGATGGTAGGATAGATACTCACCATATTTCCTTCAGCATAAATGTTGTGTGTATCAAGTGGAACTACAACGTGACTAACTATCTCTCTTAGAGTAGATCGAAAGTCATCTTGTTTGATTCTAGCAAGCTCTAGGAGAAAGTAAGAGTGATGATGAATATCATCCCAAGGTTTGTCAAAACCATTCATGGCGTCGATGATAGCTTCATCTAAGGGAAAAGTATCATCGAGGCAGTCATGTGAACAAGACGACGAAGTGGCCCACATGGGCTTAAGAACAAGATCCTCCTCGTCCATCAGCGAGGTAGTAGGATCGAGATCGATTGAAGAGTCAATAAAAACTTGATACACTATCTCTGTTGCCGATAGTGGCATGGCCATTCCAGCATGTGAATGACCTTTACAAGAGGAAGTTGAGGAAGGTAGGGTCCAAGGATCGTTAAAATAGGAAATTCGGAAAGGAATGGACCTATCTGATGAAATGGACCTACTGGACATGGCATAAACATGGTGAATCCGTGCCATGAAGTCAAAGGTACCCATAAGGGATGAATACATTCTGACACTGATATTCTAAGTTGTTGGCTGAGAATTGTCGATCACGGGGATCAACAGTCCAACAGATGCATTGGGGCTAGCATACACAAAGGACAATTGGTCGATCATCACAATCTTCCCATCGTGAGGAAAACAAAGAGTGCAGAAGATGAACGATATGACAAAAGTCTTAGCATAAGTCCAATTGCGTCCTAGTAACAAGTTATAATCAAGGGGTGCATCAACCACCTCTACCATCCTCAAACCTAATTGGATCAGAAAGGCAGGAAGAATACCATGAGGGAAGAAGGAACGGCTATCAAAAGAAGTCAACATGGTTAAAGATTGAGAGAGAGTCGGAGAGCCGAGAGCTTTCCAACAGATTAGGGACATCACACATGTTGCAACACATTCATCAACAACCGCACGTTTGATTTTATACTTCGAGTAGCCCACATGGATTTGGAATTCCACGTGGTAAGGAAAGAGAGGCTTCACATCTGTGACGTCAAACTTGATAACCTTTGATCCATTGGGGTCTATAGCACCTAATGCAGATAGCAAGGCATTCCTCTATGAGGGACATGTCTAGAGTACCTCCAAGGACGACATCGCACAAGGGGTCTGAACCAGGTCCTTAATAATAGAGTAATTATGGATGACTCTAGCATTTGGATTATGGGTAGAGTGCTTGAGAACTCCTTTCAGAATATGAGGCAATGGATCTGGTTTTTCAATCTTCAAAGCCGCCTCCAGAGGAGGAGGAGATTCTAGACCAGTTACAGTTTGTGAAGAACTGTAATCGTGATACCAGGTGGCTACATTAACCTGAGAATTGACCATATTGATGCACAAACTATCACCGTCTTGTGTCGATGGGTTTTGACTCCCACCATGCACATTTCCAGAATTTGAGGAGCTTGAGGCCATGTTTTGGTTATGTGGAAAAGGATTCATCAGCACGACAAGTGGTGGAGATAAGAGCCTCATAGCTTCCGCAAGTTTGGGGCATAAATGAGTAAGGTGATCATATGTACAAATCTTACAAGGAAATTTCACCTTATGCCTTTCTTTCTTGTCGTCACTAGAATTGTTATTTGTCCTCTCATTATTACCATTGTCCTTGGGTTTATTATTATTTTTACCACCCTTATTATTATTATTACGTCCTTTCTTCTTATTCCCACCTGGTCTCTCGTTATGATTTGGGTTGGTTGACGATTGCACGGAAAGTACATCTGTCGATTGAGTTGGATTGGAAGACACGGATGAAGCTGGTCCTTATGTAGACTGTTTTAGAGACAACTCTTTTAAATGGCTTGTCACCGAGTCTATGGATTTCATATTGGCAGAGCCTACAATTCCATCAACATGAAGCCCAGTCTTTTGTTTAGGTTCATAATATGACCTCGGTGTGTCCGGAAGAATCTTGTATAACATCCCAGACTAAGCATATGTAAGATATAGCTACTGGGATTTGAAGATTGCTTCTTCCTCAGATGTAACCCCAGATCCTTCGAAATAGGAGGCTATAGAGACGTAAGGAACCATTCTAACAAGAAATTCGGGGGTATGTAGGTCTTGATCAACCTTTTTCATCTACGCCTCTCTTGGATGTGATCCGAGATATGAGTGGCTTTGTACGGGCGTAAGGTCGACAGAATTTCTAGGCCAGCGTCGTAACGAACCGACAATTGGAAGTGGTTAAGGAATACTAGCACCATCTGACTAAAGGCTTTGTATTCCCCCTTAGGTAGCTCAATATACCATTTCGCAACAACCCCTATGAGGGTGTAGTTGGCAGCCAACAATTCATGAATATTTATCGGTGTTTAAAAGCATGGTTTTAATGGAATAATTTTTTTAGTTGCCACTTTGCGTTTATGAAGACTTCTAAATTTTCTTGAATTGACTGTGTTTTTTGAGTTCATTTCTTTCATATAATCTCTCGTTTTTTCTTGTTCAATTTCATGACTATTTAAGAATGAAATTGAAACAAGCTCTAATTTGACCACATCATACAATTTCTAGAGTTTCTCTTTATGAAATTGGATGAATCCCTAAGAGCACCTAACAATATTAAGATCCTTATATGGTGTTGAGCTTATTGTTTTATGAGTGGTGTCTTTACCATTAGCGCATAGGTTGACCACCTTTGGGGTGTGCCTTAGTCATTTTTTCATTGGGAGTGTTACATTATCATATTACCACATCTTCAATCGAGCATAAGACAAAAAATTTGGTATAACTTGAAATATGAATGCTATCCCCTATTTTCATATCACAATCTCATTGTCATTGTACAGGACTATCAGTCATGCTCTCAAACAATTACTCCTTCATCCTGCTAGAACAAGCTCACATTCATTGCCTCAGGTGGGAGTTATTCATTTTTGGGCCAGGTGGTCATTAGAGGAGGTAGTTCTCAATCACGCTTGTCCTCTGGTTCAACATCCAGTCAATAGCCTGAGTGTTGGCTATGGTGGCTTTTTCCCGAAGCCTTAGGTATCGTGTCTCCTTCGAAAATGCAGATCTTATCCTTTATTTCATGTGGTTTCAAACACACTCCCCCCTTCACTACTCCTGCTAGTATTTCATGAACAAACTGATGGCACCTTTGGTGAGGATGGAGTCGAATGGCTCACAGGCCCTGCTCTCACATGATGATGATGTGGACGATCTCGTGGATTTTGGTTGAGTTAGGTTCATACAATTATTCGACGGTTTTAACCTCGAGGTTGCTCAATCTTTTTCCCAAACCTTCGATGGTGCTAAGGCCCAGATAGGATATTTACAGTTGGAAGTGACTGAGGATTCAATTGCAGAAGCCATGAGATTTCCCCAAGAAGGAGCTCGTTGGTTCAAAAATATCAAATTCGAAGGCATCCCTTGGCACCTTCTAATGGTCTCCAAGAGGTCATTCTACAATGTCAAAGGTACACCAATTGTTTTGTTTAAACCTCGATGGCACGGTTTACTATTGATACTCAACAATTTTGTCACATGCGAGGGTAGATATGGACTAGTTTTCCAGTTTCATGTCTGTTTTTTGATGATGTTTTTAGGGTTTGATTTAAATATTCCATTCCTCTTTCTTAAGAGCCTGGAAAAAATGGCTAGATTTTACCAAAGGAAAAACCTAAATGCACAGTCTAGTTTATTCCATCATGGACTGATTTGAATCTTGGTCATTTCACAACTGTCAAAGGTTGGGGATGATTGGAAAGATTTTGTGGATAGAAATGGTTTCTCTCCACCTAAGACTGCTATCGACTCACCTCTACGTTTTGATGAGCCCACCAACCCTTTCCTATCGAATCCTTCTCTGATAAACCTTCATGTCAAATTACAAGGAAGCCCCGTGTCAATAACCAAAATGACTGTTGTTTTTCATAAGTCATCCAGAGGCACACACCAGAGGTGCAATTTTGTTCCTAAAAAATCCTTAGAAGATGTGTTGGATAATATGAAGGGAAAGGTCCTTGTTGTTTCTGGTCCTAGGCTAGATGTGGGTGATTTAAATGAGATCAAAATCAAGAAATAGGGTAGATGAAAAACACAAAGAGTTCTAGACATTGATTTTAAGAACAAAAGATCTAGTCGACTCATATCAAGAATGATGAGGAATCAACATCACGATCATGAAAAGCCTATCCCTGTTATTAATGTCGACGACTAGATTTCTGTCGATGATACCAGCACTGATGCACCCCAATTCATTTTCGTATCGAATCTACCTCCTTTATTAAATAAATAATAAGGTTTTTCAGGCATTCAACATGATCTCAAAAGGATCATCGAACAGGGTAAGTCTCCCACTACAGATCAGACTCGGATTTTACCAAACCATGAACCAGTGTATTGTGAGAGTTGTTTTAACTGGATCAAAAGGTACTATCGAGATATTCCTTACCTACAGGCGTAGTTGAATCAAGTGGTCACTTGGAACTCAGTCCTTGAAAGAGAAAACAATGAAATCAGAGTTGGAATTCGATCGACTTCACACAAAGACAACAAGCGTATTAAGAGATCTGGAAATGTGGTGATTAAAAAATCCACCAATTTCAATACTATTATAAACTCAGATTTGTCTAATGTTTCTCTTTCAAATTTCTGAATTGGTAAATAGTTCCCTTGTATTTCATGATTTGATTTTGTTTGGATAATAAGTAATTTTGTTTTTATTTCATTTTTATTTAGACCAGCTACATAATCAAAGATTTTGTAGCTTTTATTTTGAATTATTTATTTTGATTATTGTCTAATTTAAATTTCATTTTCCTTGTCTCAAGTGAACAACAAATCGATGTGCTACAATTAGTGGAATGATTCATGGGTTGAGCGTTTATTGGACTGCTAATTTTTCATTTTTGAAAAAAAATGTTTAATAACGTAACTATCTTGGATTGAAAGACTTCAACATAATTATCTTTTTGTTATTTTATTTTAGTAAAAGCTTATTTTAAAAGATCTATCTCTATATTGCATGTTATGAGGAACATATTAGAAACTTGTTTAAATAACATTGCTTGCCCAGTGATAGAGGGGATTCATCCTGGACCATATGATGGACTTATTTTTTTGAAACTATATGGGAAAACAATTTACTCTTTGGATTTCGTCCTGTGAAGACTGTGCAATGTTTCATTGTTTTATCATGTGATTTCTAGATGTGAAATTTTATTTATATCAAACTAGATTTAGTTTGTTCTGCATATAATCTTTTATGTCATGTTTTTCTTTATGCGGTTCATTATATTTTGGTGTTGTTGATATATGCGACTGTTCACCTATCCAATAATTTTGAGTTTACATCTAATGTTAGGTAGCTGGTAATACCATTTATTGAGAATTGGAATTTCTTTCATTTTCGGTTATTGGACATTCTAAAGTCACATGATATAAAATCATTTGTCTTTCTGTCATCTCAGAATTGTTCTGGAATATAAAAGACTTCTTTGAGTTTTATCAGGAAGCATTATGTTTTCTTTTGTCATATGTTTACACTTGACACAAGTTAATAGGAGCTTATACAAATACAGAGAGATGAATCTAGCTTAGTACTGCTGATCAACGAAAGGTTAGTTAGTTTATTATTTATTTAATTTGTTTATTTGTGAATGAATAGTGATTGCTTAATTTAAACGTTAAATGCTTTGTCCATTTTCGTTATATCATTTACAATCTTATTCACTCATTGTTTATTAGTTTGGTAGTTAGAGTACTAGAATAATTTTTTTTTATTTTTAATCTTGTATGGATCCATTATTTTAAAACAATTATTTTCACAAGGCTTTGCTTAAACCTTTTAAATTGTATATACCTATTGTACATAAACAATGTTAGTTAAGAATTTGTAATTTATGTGCTGACTGATAAAATTGTACCTTTAGTTAGTTCACATATTTTAGTTGATTTAGAAATCTAGTTGGCTAATGGAGCCATAAAACCTGTCAGGGTAGATTATACCAAATGGCTTGGGTTAAATAGACAACTTCGGTCTGAATCTCCCCTTCCCGTTAACGGTGTGTCATAAACACCCATCAACAAATGGAACTATAAGGAGGGCCTAAAAGTCATTGATTGCACGAGGAGGTCGTAGGGATCCCCAAACAATCGTTCTCCCGTCGTAATTCATAGTCGCTCAGACCCTAATGTTACACTTGACCCAACTACTACCTTAGAAACTACTCTTGAAATTTATGTCGAGTGAGTGACACCAGTTCCTCAAGGGATTAATGTACAAGAAATTGTTTATTAGTTGATTTTGAGAACTCAAAGTGCTTTTTCCCGAATCAAACATCTTGGTAGACAACTAAATCAGCCCCTTGATTTCACCAATCTGCAAGAAAAACCTCTTGATACTGGTCTTACCGATAACACATTAGGCGGTAATATCACTGATCCTTCTGAAGCACTAATCCTTGGTGTTGGGGGATCTCGTATCCCACCATCCCCATTTGGTTATTCTCCACCCTCTTCAAGAGAGGAATCCTCGGACGAAGGTAGTTCTTCGTCTAAACGATCTCAACCTTAAACTCCACCAACTCCCATGGAAAACCAAAATAATCCCTCCAGACCTTGGCACGATCAAGATGTCATGGTAGTACTTAGACACCAACACCCGTTTCCCAAACATATGGAAAATTGGCTACCCAAATTTGACCCAGATTTGAAGCAATCAACTGAGGATCACATTAAGAAATTTATGTTAGTTGTTAGGCTCCAGAGTGTCTAGCACGAGGATGTCGTGTGAAGGTTATTCCCCTACACTTTTGAGGGAAATGCCTCAACCTGGTATTTTGCGCAACAACCTCAAACCATCGTCTCTTGGGACAAGTTTGAAACCTTCTTTCTAGAAACATTTGGAGATGATAAATCCCTAGAAGTCCTGGTAATGGAAATCTCTAGTATGAAAATGAACCCTAAATAAAAAGTTAATGATTTCAACCAGAGATTCCTAACATTAAAAAAAAAAATCCTTGTAGATTTGATGCCTCCATAAACTTGACTATTGCATACTATATTAAGGACATGCATAACAATATATCCATATGGGTTAAAAGGTCCAAAAATAACACATTATTAGAAGCCTTTGAGGAGGAAGTCCTTATTGAGAAGGACATTCTGAAATTAAAAATTAGTTTAAATAGTGAGGCTGAAAAAACTTCATCTTCTAAAAAGAAAATAGAAATTCTCACCAAACCTCCTTAAACTAAAAATCAACAAGAGACATTAGACTTGGAAAGTTTGCAGAAAGATTTCTAGAAATTATCCAATCAGGTCATAGACTTAAAAAGATCCACTGAGGAGGCATATACAAGTAAAAGAGGTTTTTAGACCACCATTCAGAAAACCTTTCCCTCCAAACCGGACAAACCTAACCACATAAGGTCTAAACTTTGAAGGACTACAATACGCTTTGTAAACAATACTGGAAGTAAATGATAGCATTGTTTCTGCACCTCCTGAAAATCAAGTTGACACAGGTGAAGAGGAAACACCTGATGAGGAGGACTCATCTCCTCCCATTTTCGAGAATTTGTCGGAAAACATATTTCAAGCAAATTTTGAAAATTTCCATCCTTATATCATTTGAAGTAAAGAACAAAGAAAACTTTCACCCGAAACAACTAGGAATGTGGTTTCAAAACAACCAAAGAAAATTGAAAATAGACAAAACCTTGTTGCCCCAGTTTTAAAATATGATTTGCTTGAAGATCTTAAAAAACTAAGGGAAAATATATCATTTTTTGAATTACTTAAATTCCCTCTTATCCTACAGAAAATGCTCCAAAGTATAGATGAAAATAATAAAAAGAATGACTCTGTAAATAAAAAATCAGCAGAATGTGACCCAATTAAAACTAAAGATGTCCCCGGTAAAAATTCATCTGAAAATAAGGATAAAAGGGATATATCAGAGAAAACTGTAGGAAAATTAGATAAGACTATTTCAGGTACAACCATAAAAAATAAACAGAATAATGTTGTCTCATCACGAAAAAATGTACCTCCTTTTTTGCTAAGTTTCGAAATTTTCAACAGAAATGTTCATAACTGCATGGTTGATTATGACACCTCGTCAAATGTAATTACTCTATATGTGTGTTAGAAAATTAATTCCGAAGTAAAACCTTTTGATTTAAAGATCATCCAGTTAGATTGAACTAATGTCAAGGTCATTGGTGAACTTAAAAATGTATTGATAAGGTTGTCATCCAACCCAAAGGTCCACCAAGTAATTGATATTATTGTTGTTGACGTTCCATAATTTTATGGTTTATTTTTTAGTAGAGATTGGTCAGAGCAGTTACATGGTTATTTTGATATGGATTGGTCTCATATGTGGCTGCCAGAAAATGGAAAACCTAACAAGATCAGAATAATCACATAACGTTACCTCAAGTACACTATTACAGATTTAAACGATCCTAATGAGCTTTTTACTATTGTTTTAAATACAATCGAGGCATAGGGAATGAATTTTTTTTTGGAAATTTCATGACTGAAATATCCTCTATCATCGACCTAGAACAACAATTTGAAATATTGGCCTATACTCAGATGAAAAATCTAGGAAGTACACCGAACATTGTAGATGAAAAATAAATATAGTCCTTATACTTTGATGGATCAAAATCCCGAGAAGGGGCAGGCAATGGTTGTGTACTGATCAATCCCAAAGGTAATAAAACATTTATTTCTTGTCAATTGGAATTTGAATGTACTAACAATACAGTAGAATATGAAGCACTTATGAAGGGACTAAATAAGGCATTGGATCTCGACGTGCAAAACTTGGTAGTATTCGGTGACTCTGAAATCGTAGTCAAGTAGGTAAGAAACATGATACATTGTTTATCACCTCATTTGAAAAAATACCAAACCAAGATATGGAGTTTAATACATAAATTTCTCTCTTTTAATATAAATTCCATTCCTAGGTTGAGTAATTCAGAAGTTGATTTATTAGCTAATGTTGCCTCGAAATCATTTCCTACTGAGGGTCTTTCTCCTAACGCATTCTCAGTTGAATTTTTGTTTAGGCCATCGATTTCTGACAACATCACAAATTTGTGAGTGTTTGACGACGATCAACAGATTATCAATTTTCTGCATATGGACGATACTTTCCAAGATGCGGTAATCGATGAAAGCACCCATAACGAAAACCTTTGAGATTTCATGGTAATATCTGATCCTCGTTCTGCAGAATTATCATCCGAGCTCGTAAACGCTATACCCAAATATGTTGTTAGATTAGAGAAATTTTATGATCTACATGACAATTTCAGAGGGGTAGTCAATTGTAAAATGAATAGTTCCTCATTACTGTATGAAACTGTAAATTTAGGAATGCAAGATAATCCTCAAAATATCAATCTGGAAAAGGATGTTTTGAACATGAAATATATTCTTTCATAAAAGTGTTCAAAGAATTCAAAGGTGTGTTTTCTTGGACTTATGATGATCTAAATTTTTTTGATCCAAACATAATACAACATGTAATTCCCATGAAGCCCCAAACCCAACCTTTTCACCAAAAATTGAGAAAAATGCATCCTAAATTAGAACCCACTGTAAAAAAGGAGCTAAATAAATTACTTACCGCCAAGATAATTTTTCCAGTTCGGCATACTCCATGGGCATCCTAATTAGTCCCAGTAAGGAAGAAAAATTGGAAAATTTGACTTTGTGTCAATTTTCACAACTTAAACAGAGCCTCTGATAAAGACAATTACCTTGTTCCACCAATGGAACAAATTTTGCAACAAGTATCTGGTTCTGAAAGACTATCCTTATTAGATGGCTTCTCAGGGTATAACCAGGGCCTTATGTCTCCATCAAATCAACTGAAAACCACTTTTCGTACCCCATGGGGCACCTACGCCTACAGAAAAATGTCTTTCGTATTGATCAATGTCGAGGCTACCTTCCAAGAGGGAAATGGACATTTCTTTTCGTGGACTTATCAATCAATCAGTTGTTGTCTACTTGGATGATCTCACTGTCTTTTCCAAGAACAAGAAATATCACCTGTCTCATCTTAGAGATGTGTTAGAATGATGTCACAAGTTCAGTATTTCACCCAATCCTAAAAAATCAGGCTTTGCAGTAGAACAAGGAAAATTGATTGGGTTTATAGTCTCTAAATATGGAATTATAATTGATCCTGAACAAACCTAAGCCATTTCCAACCTTTCCCCACCTTCTTCCAAAAAGACAATGCAATCCTTTTTGGGTAAAATTAATTTTTTCAGACAATTTGTTCCAAATTTTTCTGATATGGTTAGACCTCTACAAAATCTGATAAAAAAGGATGTTATGTACAAATGGGGATCACAAGAGAATCAATGTTTTAATTCCATTAGAAAATCTATAACTAAAGCACCCTCCTTGATGAGTCCTAATTTCTCCTAGGATTTCAAATTCTATACTTTTGCGCCTGACAGATCTTATGCTGCTGTACTCACACAGAAAAATGTTGAAAACAACGAGATACCTATTTCATTTATGATCTCTGCCTTTAAAGGAGGAGGATTAAATTACCTTGCGGTAGATCAGAAGGCATATTCTGCCTTCAAAGAAGTTAAACATTTCAGGTCTTACCTTTTGAAATCTAGGATAAAAGTCATTGTTCCTTATCTTGCTGTAAGAAATCTGTTAGTGCAGAAAGAGCTAGGAAAAAAAAGGGCAAATTGGATGACATCCCTTCATGAGTATGATCTCGAAATAGTTCCTGCACAAATTGTTAGAGTTCAAGGCCTTTGCAAATTGGTCGTTGATTCGGTTGAAAAATCGTAAAATCAAACGAATACATCAGCTGCAAATTTGCATAACAAAACACAAGTCTGTTGTACACAAAATGTGTCTAATTCATGGTATGATAATAATAGATTTTATTTGCTGCACGGAACTACTCCTCGTAACCTTGATCCAGAAAACAGAAGAGCATTGAGGCTCAGATATGCATCTTTTCAATTAATTAATGATATATTATTTCGAAAGAATTTTGATGGTGTTTTTTTGGTTGCCTAGAAAAAGTAGAATTTGAAAGGGTGTTAGTTGAACTTCATACCAGCGATGTCGAGGGTCAATTTGGTGGAGATACAACTGCCCAGAAAGTACTTAGGGCTGGCTACTATTGGCCCACTTTATTTAAATATGCTCACACTTTGGCCTACAAATGTATAATATGTCAAAAGGCTGCAGGACTGGTAAAAAAGGTCGCTTTCCCTTTACAGCCTGTTATGGTAGACACACCATTTCAACAGTGGGGCCTACATATTATAGGGCCAAGCAATCCACCTTCTTCACAGCAACACAAGTACATTCTTATGGAAACCGATTATTTTACGAGGTGATCAAAGTCCTTACCATTAAAGATAGTCAACACGAGTCAGGTAGTTTCATTTTTAAACTCTCATATTATCACTCGTTTCGGAATACCTGAGTGTTTAGTTTTCAACAATGCTTCTTATTTTTCTTCCCTAGATATGAATGTATTTTATTTAGAAAAAGGGATTAAAATAAAATACTCTGCCAGCTATTACCCACAAGGAAACAGTTTGGCTGAGTCAAAAAATAAAAATCTGATCAAGATAATAAAGAGAACAGTGTCGGAAAACTACAAAAAATTGGCACAATGTGTTGTACAAGGCACTTTGGGCTGATAGAATCCCTCCAAAAGCTTCCATTGGTAATTCTTCTTTCTTCCTCATTTATGGAAGATAAGTCATACTTCCTCCACACATCTTACTCCCTTCTTTGCAATTGTCGCGGAAAGTTCAGGAAGAGGAATGTCCCCCTTTAGAGAATCAGATAAATGCCTTATTAAAATTGGAAGAAGTAAGGACACAAGCAAAACAAAAATTGGATCAGCATCAACAAATTGTAAAGAGCTAGTTTGATACAAGTTTGTCCTCAGAAAGAAATTTTAATGTAGGGTATTTGGTCCTCAAATGGGAAAAGCACATAAGAATAAAGGATAACATACCAAGTTTCAAAACCTGTGGCTGGGACCTTTTGTCATTTCTAAAAAATTGGGTCCTAGTTCTTTTCATTTTCACAACTTAGAGGGATAGCCAGACACTTTTCCGATAAATGGCTAGTCTCTAAAGAAATCCTTCACCTGAGAAAATCAGATTTACCCCCCTTGTAAATATTTTTATCTTACGTTTTCTTTTGTTTTGTTTTTCATTTTTTTTCATTTTGTTTGGTTTTTTGTGTTTCCTTAATAATTATTTTTTAATCACCATTCATTATTGAAGGGAATTGGATATTTCACTAGCGGTAGTTGAGAACAGTTAAATGCATCTGTACATAAATTTCTAAACACAGATCAGTTATGGTAAATCGTTGCAAAATCAGTGTTCCCGATTTTTGTTGAAGTCTCAGGGAAAAATGATTATCTTTAAAACTTCTTACATCATCCCAATTATAATGAGAAAAAATCAAAGCGATTACCCATTCCTAAGATGATTTCTTGACTGAAATCTAAATGTCCAAATTATGATGAAAGTTATCAATTCTCAAAGAACGAAAAAATAATTCTAAAGATCAATCCTATGATTGCCTTGCTGTGAAATCTTCAGTATCACCCTGCTCTCTTGTTATTGCGAAGTTTCTGAAAATTTTATAAACAATTTTAGAGAGTTGGAAGCATTGTAATGTGTAGGAATTGTGTGTAAACACATCGAGATACTGAATATGCTTGCTGGCAGCGGGTAAATTCACACATGATACCAAGACAACTTCACCGAGTTACTGAACAGGCCTACTGGCAGCGAAGCAATGTCGGGTTCGAAGATCCTCAATTATGTTTTTAAATTGATCAGGTATCAAGATATTTTTATCATAGATGGACGAATTTTGGATGGGATCAAAGTACTGGAGAGGGTTAAATGACATCCTTGCCGAGGCTATAAATTCCTACTGGTAGTAGTGTCCCTGTCAACGGTATTGGAGTTACTTGTATAAATATTGTTACCCCTTTGATTGAAACAAAATTTCAGATTACAATTTTTGGACAGAACTTTAGTCGATGATATGACTGTGTTATTTTTCTGAGTTAATGTCAAAATGCTTGATCTATTTTTTAATTTTTTTTAGTAACTGTATGAGTTATCCTTTCCCTAATATAAAGTTTTGATGGTGTAGAGATAACTGCTTCACCCAACGTGTTGTCGTTGTTGGCAGCCAACAATTCATGATTATTTTACCAGTGTTTAAAAACATGGTTTTAATGGATTAAATTTTTTAGCTGCCACTTTGAGTTTATGAAGACTTCATTTATGATTTTGTTTTGAAACATTTTCTTGAATTGACTACGTGTTTTTGAGTTCATTTCTTTCATATAATCTCTCATTTTTTCTTGTTCAATTTCATGACCGTTTAAGCATGAAATTGAAACAAGCTCTGGTTTGAACACATCATACAGTTTCTAGATTTTCTCTTTATGAAATTGGATGAATACCTAAGAGAACCTAACGATCTTAAGAACCTTATATGGTGTTGAGATTATCATTTTATGAGTGGTGTCTTTACCATTAGCGCATGGTTTGATCACCTTTGGGGTGTGCCTTAGTCATTTTTGCATTGGGAGTGTTACACTATCACGTTACCACATCTACAATCGCACATAAGACAAAAACTTTGGTATAACTTGAAATATGAATGTTATCCCTTATTTTCATATCACGGTCTCATCGTCATTGTACAAGACTATAATTCATTCTCTCAAACAATTACTCCTTCTTCCTGCTAGCACAAGCTCGCATTCATTGCCTCAGGTGGGAGTTCTTCCTTTTTGGCCTAAGTGGGCATTAGAGGAGGTAGTTCTCAATCACGTTTGTCCTCTAGTTCAACATCCACTCAACAACCTAAGTGTTGGCTATGGTGGATTTTTCCTGAACGCTTAGATATAGGGTCTCCTCTGAAAATGCCGAGCTTATACTTTATTTCATGTGTTTTCAAACACTCTCCCCCCTTCACTACTCCTGCTAGTATTTTGTGACCAAACCGATGGCACCTGTGGTGAGGATGGAGTCGAATGGATCACAGGCCCTACTCTCACATGACGACGTTGGGGACGATATTGTGGCTTTTGGTTGGGTTAGGTTCATACAATTATTTGAGGGTTTTAACCTCGAGGTTGCTCAATATTTTCCCAAACCTTTGATGGTGCTAAGG
>WSFP011484268.1:0-15712 GCA_009831015.1 Picea engelmannii | reverse complement strand
CGTTCGATAGCTCCATTGACTGCAAGCCTCCTCCCAAGGCTAACCTGCATTCACAAATAGCTAAACGAGAAACTAGAAAACATGCATCTCATATATAAATCATGGGTTAGATGTTAGAATAAATCATAAATCAAATGTAAACATTTGACACATCATATTTCGGGACAAAAAAAGTATTTCTTTTATTGATATCACAATGTTTACTTACAACAAAGGTCGACGACTGCTCCATGAACCTGGTCCGGGCTCCTCTTCACCAAGCTCCAAGTGCACTTTCGCGTATCTTTCTCCTCTGAACCTTCTCTTTGGGAAATGGAATGGGCTTATAATGGAGGAAAAAGGGCAAAATGGGGAATTATGAGGCAAATATCACAAGGTGGCTGCAATTTCTTGGGGCAAGGAGGGGATGTGAAATGGGTAGAGTTTCACTGTTCTTATGCTTCGATTTGGAATGAGACCCCAACACCTCCTTTTATATGATAAAAGGATGGTTATTCGGTTGGGTGATGGGCTATCGATAGTGGATCAATTGGGAAACTACCCAATAGCCCGTAATCTCAACAAATTCCTTGCAAATTTTTAATTTTTACAACTTTTGCAAGTATACGTGGGGTGTAATGGTGTAGCTAGAATACGTAGGTGGGCTGTAGTGGTGCAACAAACATGTGTATGCAGGAAGTAGTGGTGCAGGGCATGTACATCTTAAAAAATAGTGTTTTTAAGAAGAGTTGCTTAGTGATGGCTTGGCAAAAGTAACAAGTAAGAGGGACAAATGCCAAGTATGAATGTATGGAGAAATTTAGGGTTATAAAAGATTCCCCCTAATGTGTGAGGTCAGAAGAGCATATGATGGCCGAAATACATTACAAAATATTCACCAATGTACGAAGCGAGTGAGCCCGGGGCTAGAGTTTGGGAGGTGCCATCTGCAAAAATAACAATTGTCTCTTCGAGGCGGGCATCCCCATGCTCGAGATGAAATAAATCATGGATGCCAATCAAATAAATTGCAGATCCATGTCATATAACTATATAAAGTGTAGCTGCAAGCAATACACAACGACTCTACATCTCAAAATCAAAGATATATATGTATAGTATCCATCTTCAAGAAACAAATGACTCCTGATGGCTGGAGATGAGGCCTTTAGAGCTCGAGCAACAAATTCAAGATCTTCGAAACTCGGGTAGGAGTGTAATATGAGTGTACGAATTCACTACCTAGAGGTCTTCGACGGCTCGTCGGGAACAAACAAGAGGATCTTAGTGATCAGGCATAGAACTTCATTGATTTTGAACAAGGACTTGATTGGACTTTCACGATGGCCGAGCATGAGGTCAAGAGACAAACTGCAAAAAGGCTGAATCAAGCTGGGTAAAAATTCCCTTGGACAAGAGCATGACTAATGATTAGACTCAAGCAACATGACATTGACATAATTTCACGATGCAGGAAGCAACACAAACTGTCCATGTGTTTGGAAGGATAACCAAACAGAGGAGGACACAACTCTATGTAGCGAGAAAAAATTCCTAAGGTCATATTAAATCCCAAAGCTTGATGAACAAAAATAAGGATGTGCTTTGTCCATGGGTGACTCATTGTACTCCCCAAAAAGAAAATATATTTCTTGTCCTCTTTTTGGGGTATTTTTGATTTTTTTTGTCTTTTTCAATATTTTTAAAGAGCTTGAAAAAGAATAAAAGAATGCTACATTACAAAGGAGGAATGAGTGTCACAAGCATACTAGTTCCAAACGCAAGGAACACACTAATGCTAATAGCAAGGAGACATGTGTAGGAAAAGGACACTCGAGGAAAATTCCTCCATGGGTCAAGGTGTCAGGTCAAAGAAGCAAAGTGCTACAAGGCTTGTGTATAAGGCATGCTTCAAAGGTTCAATTGATAGCAACATGGAGCCTAAATTAGGCCCAAGACACATAGATGAAAATGCGATATGAAGGACATGATGAAACCCCCTTCAATGCATTTTTTATGAGCCCAAAGCAGTTAATCTCGATGTTTTTTTCATGTTTAGAGAGTCTGAAAAAATGTAAAAGAAGACTCCACTCGAGTACCTTTTTCGAAAATATTCTAGTCGATTCGAAAAAGGGATAAACTAGCACCAAAAAGACGTCTATTCAGAACCATTTTAACGAGTGTGACACAGACAAGATCACTCAGAAATCTTCTCAATTTTAAGGAGTCTGAAAAGAGCTTAACTATGGACTCTGTATAGTATGTTCTTCTGGACCAATTAACGAGTGTGAAGGCATAAGGTCACTCGACAATATTTTCAATTTTAAGGAGTCCGAAAAGAGCTTAACTATGGACTCCATAAGGGATGTTCTTCTGGACCAATTTAACGAGTGTGAAGGAACAAGGTCACTCGGTGATCTTTTCAATTTTAGGGAGTCTGAAAAGAGCTTAACTATGGACTTCGTGCGGGTTCCCTTTTCGTAAATTTAGTCCCTCAGGCCCAAAAAAGGGTTAAAATTATACCTGAGAATACTCTTCTAGCGAGCCGAAGTTCCTAGAGTATACCTTTGTTCGTAAAATTGACCATTCAGATCGAAAAAGGGGTAAACTACCGTCGGAAATACATGCCTTCAAGTTTTAGTTTGGTGAGCATGAAAGACAACAAGATCGCTCGATAATATTTTCATGTTTAGAGAGTGTGAAAAGGGCTTAAAGAAGACTCATTTTTGGGAGTCTCGAGGGTGAGGTCAAGAGCGATAACACATCAGATGTATGAGGCTCAATCTCATAATCATGATAGGACTAAAAGGAGCCTCGAGCCTAAAATCATTAACGACGGCATGGACGCCAAAATGCAACCAGGATCTACCTAGTGCATCCATTTAGAGGTAGGCTCTACCACCTCACCACGACACTTCTAAAGCAACAATGATGGTTTTGTACCATATTTTGGTGGGATCGATCCTATGGAAAAGAGGAAAAGACAACGAGATGCAGAAAGTGGAGGTGGAATCCTAACTTATATGCAAAAACTTGGAAAAACGACTTTTACCAAAGGACCTTTGAAAGTGACCCATCTCCTAAAAAGTTTTCCAAACCAAAAGTGAAGTTCATCATAACATCCAATAAGAAACTCAAGAACCACGCTAAACTATTTTCAAGCCAGAAAAAATGACAAAAGGGTTCAAAAAAGTGGCAAAAAAGGCCAAAACAATCTATAAATAGAAGTTGACAACTCATTTTCACCATTGCAAATTGAGAATTAACCAAAAAGAGAAAAATACCCCTTTGCTAAAAGAGTTGATTCCAGGAGCTTCAGAGGAGGAAACGAACTTCTGCTCGGACCAAGTAAGTACAAAATCACCCCTCTTTCATTTCCATACCTTAGTTATGTATTTATTTTAGTTTTTTGGGGGCCGTACCTGCCTAAAAAAGGGTGGCCCTATGTGTATGCGGGCTTTCCAAGGACAACCCGCGTATGCTCACAGGAAGAAAACAATCTGCCTGTGTGCATACACAACTATGTCCAAGACAACCCACATACACCCCCAATAACATAGAAAAATGAAAAAGCAAGAGCTAATTTTCCCCTTGAACTTGTCATGTGACAGGATGTATGTCCATTGGAGAGAGAGGGAGCACGAGTATATTGATATCTTGGTCGATGAGGACCTATTTCTATGGTCGCATTGAAACAATGCAGGTTATGGAAGTTCTTTAGGTGTCCATTCATGAGGGTACAACCCAGGCTACTGAATGCCTTGGTGGATTATTGGCACCCCGACGCTGAGGCGTTTATGCTTGAGGGGTAGTTGTTGACTCCAACGACTGAGGGAATATACTTTATGACTGGCCTCTCAAGGAGAGGGGAGCCAATCAACTTGCATTCATTCCCCCCTGGGTCCCACAACATCACCAAGATGATTATAATGCATTGCGAGGCCGACACTGAGAAAGTTGGTTCTGAGGTGCCAATCCACAAGATCACCAACCTATCACTGAAGGTGATAGTTTTACTCATTGGGAAGATCACTAGATCCACCGCCTTACATCAGGCCTCCTGGGTGCACATGTATTTTGCAGTGCAGTTCTTAAATGCACGAGTGTTCGACTAGAGTACGACCATGCCTAACTACATGAAGAGACAACTCACAGAGTGTTGAGGGTGAAGTAACAAAAACTTCGGGTTTGGTACCATTTTGTGTTCTTTCTTCTTCGAGAGGGTACCCAACCTTATTCTGTGAGAGACAATGTGGGGGCATGTGGCCTCTTTCCCAAAAGTGTGTAGATGGGCGACATTGTTGCCGTGACATGGGGGAGGAAGGACCATAGAGGCCTTCGATGATGCATTTTTTGACTAGTGGTCACGACAGATTCCTATGATAGAGGACTATCGCTATGCTGGAATCAACTTTTCCAGGGATCCGAACATGCCCGTACCTCCTGGGGAAGAGCGAGGAGAGATAGGTATGTTTTTTTTTTTAAAGTTATTTATTTTTTAGTTTCTTTTTAATATATACCATTTTTATGCGAATCAGACTATTTGACAACTATGTATCTGTTATGTACAGATGTGGGACCAGTGCATCCAATAGACTTCTCGAGGACTAGGCGACATCCTCGACCAGAGGTAGTACCAACAAAAACCATCGGACTAGCAACAACAACAGGGGGACCTCTAGCTGGAGAGGCTGAGAGATTTTTGAGACATATGGAGCGAAACCTCACTGCGCTCACTCCTGCAGTTCCCATGGCTGAGATCAAGGATCTCTTGCCATTGATGCAACCTCATGTAGTTGGGGTGCCACGGACCTGGGTCCAACTCTTCTGGCATTTGGTGAACGTCATTGTTCACTATGGTAGGGCCAAAAAGCCCCGTGCTTAGCTAGGATAGACCACTTACGTGCCGAGGGCACTCTTTTTGTATATTTTTGAGGGCATAAGCCCCGTGATGTATACTAGATTTATATTTTAGAGGCATTGCGCCCACCAATGTACTCTGACACTTATTGATATATATATGTATGTATGTATATATATATATATATATATATATATATATATATATATATATATATACATATTTTTATGTCGTATGGATCACATTTTTACAAATGTATGTACATTTGTATGTGTGTGCAATATTCCAATCTAATACTTGATTAGCTAGAGTATCTATCATTTGATTTAATCTCCTAGGAACATGGATATAAGTAATGTAATCAAAACAAAGTTCTAAGAGACGTACCCTAAGGAATCTTCGGTGTAAAGTAGGATCATAATGCGGTAAACCCCATTTAACTGGGACACAACTAGCTGTGCATCTAAGTAGACCCGGAGGTGAGAGATACCATATGACAAAGCGTCACAAAGAAACTCTATTACTGCACTGTACTCGACAACATTGTTTGTGGCATCACCTAAACAGATAATTCCAGAAGATAACAACTGGCCTTGAGGCATGAAAATCACCCAAGCTGTGGAAGCAAGCATCCGAGTGTGTGAGCTAGCCCCGTCTGCGAACCCAATGAACACCTCTGATTCACTTGACATCTGCCACAGTGAAAAATATGACATAAATGATGACATGTCCATAAAACAAAAAGACAAAAACTAACTGTATAAGAACTATACATATGTACAAGAAGTCACCCAAGGAAACCAACCTACAAGTAATACTTCTTGAGGTAGAGCTCATTTCTAGGTTCCGCCAAAGCATTTCCCTCAAATTCGACTAGATGATAAGTACCCTTCTTTAAGACCTCCTTCACTATGAAAGGTTCGAACCACATGGGTTTGAACTTGCCTACCCCCAGGCGATCCTTATCTTGGTCGTAGACCAGGACAAGGTCGCCTTCCGAGAAAATCCGAGGAGGAACAGATTGATCATATTGACACTTGACTCATTTCTTGTGAGCCTCGTTGGCCAAGGCTGCATCATGTCGTTACTCAACAAGCTGCTCGAGATATAATAAGCGTTCCTCAAGCAGTGAAGTGTTTGGCAATAACTATACTGCTAACTTTAGAGATGGGATCTAACACTCTATTGGCAAGACTGCTTCTAGCCCGCAAACGAATTGAAAAGGTGAGAAACCGATGGTAGTCTTTACAGACGTTTGGTAGGCCCATAATGTTGAGTACAACATCAAATACCAATTGGACTTGGCAGAATTGATCGTTCATTGCATAATAGTCTTGAGGGACTTATTCACAACTTCCACCTGACCATTCATTTGTGGGTAGTAGGGTTATGGATGCTATTGCGTCAACCCAAGCTTTGACGTTAACTAAGACATCATTTTTTTCTAAAAGTGACTTCCATGGTTAGTGCCAATATCCTTCGGGATGCCGAACCTTGCTATTATCTGATTGAAAATAAAGAGAGTTGTTGTCTCGCCATAATTATTGAATGTTGGCATAGCCTCGACCCACTTTGTGAAGTAGTCTACCTCCATGATGATATAACGATGCCCCATGGATGAAGCCAGGTGGCATGTAGTAAAATCAATCCCTCACTTGGTGAAAGGACCAACAGTAATGACGGGAAACATGGGAGAAGGGTGTGCCCTCCTCTTACGAGAGAAGATCTAACACGGGTGGCACTTATTGACTGATTCAACACAATCCTTGATTAACGTTGACCAAAAGTAACTGGCTCGTAGAATCTTTTGGGCTGTTTCCAACCCAGAAAAATGACCACCACATGCTCCAGTGTGGCAGTCATTAAGAACGAGTTCTGCTTCTTCGTGAATGAGACATTGGTGAAGTATGCAATCTACACCTCGATGATACCAAGTGTCATCGAGTATGAGATAGTTTTGTGCCTGATGGTGTATACATCGACGCTCATCATGAGAAGCAGAGGTAGGGCACTTCAAAGGCTAGAGATAGACTAGTATATCTCCATACTAGGGATCCAAAGATGAAATCAGAAAAAGATCTCCTTTAATCAGTGATTCTTCTGGCGTAACATCACCTAATTCAACCATAAGTTTCAAGATAAGTTCCCCAAAGACCAGTGTCTTTTTGGATTTCGCGGAAACAAAATCGAAGTCAAATTTCTGGAGGATAATGATCCATATATTGATCTTTCCACCGATGACGCGTCATGTCAACACGTATTGAAATAGATTCACAATGACAAAAACAACGGAGGTGGTCTTACGAAGCAGAATATAATGTCGGAACCATTGGAAAACATGCACTGCTTCCAACACAAGCTTCTCAACATGGGAGTAGTTGAGTTATGGTCCAACCAGGCCTCGTCTTAGGTAATAAATCACATGCTCATCGATCAGATCATCCTCTTGAACCAAGACCATACTGATGGTTGACTCTGCGATGACCAAGTACAATAAGAAATCTTTATTATAATTGGGAGGCCGAAGCAGAGGAGAAGACGTGAGGGCACGTTTCAACGCTTCGAAATAACATGGAGTGGCTTCATCCCAATAGAAAGGGACTCCCTTATTCAGTAAACACATGACCCCTTTAGTGATTTTGACATAGTTTGCGATAAAACGCCGAAGAAAGTTCACTTTACCCTGTAAGCTTTGAAGCTGAGGGACTGTGCATGGGGGAGGCAACTAAACTATCGCCTCAACCTTCAGAGGATCGACCATGATCCCTGTTGTTGAAACTATGAAATCTAGCAGACGACCCGACGTCACGCAGAAACTGTGCTTGTTTGGATTCAAGCGAATCAGATAGAAGAAACATTGCTCAAAGATTAGTCAGAGGTGCGTGGGATGATCAACTCTCTTACAAGATCATGATGCTAAATCATCGAGATAAGCCTCGACTATGTGTCTAAGGTTGTGGAAAGAAAAAGACACGGCCCATTGAAAAGTGGCTCCAACATTCTTTAGGACAAACGACATCTTCCGATAAGAAAATGTACCCCATGGACAGATAAAAGTTATTTTATGCTGGTCTTCGGGCTTAATCTGTATCTGATTGTATCTCGAAAAACCATCCATGAAAGATAAGACCTCACAGCCTACACATTCATCGACAATCTGGTTAATGAATGGGGTGGGGAAATTATCCTTTGGATAGGCCTTGTTCAAATCATGAAATTCCATACACAGGCGAATCGTTCCCTATTTTTTGTTGACTGAAATGGTATTTGACACCCATTGAGTTAACTGAATGGGGTAGATGAAAATGGCTTTGAGTAGTTTCTCTACTTTAGCCTTAATAGCTGTTGCTTTTTGAGGATTCACCAGATGAATCTTCTGTCGGACTAGTTTGGCATCAGGATAAGTCGTTATTTCATGTTCGATGATTCTCGGATCAATGGCTGGCATTTCCTTTTAAGACCAGGCAAAAACATCGCAAAATTCCTTAAATACATCTGTATAGATTCAAATCTCCTCGAGGGTGAATTCCTCTCCGACGAAGACATTCTCCACGATGTCAGGGGTTCTAGAGATGTCAATAGGTATCGTTTCAATGATAGTTTCCATATTACCCTCGACATAAACTATGTGCGTATCCATAGGATTAATAGTACAAGACCTATCTCCAGTCATAGTCAACATGAATTCACTTGCCTCTATTCTTCTTAACTCTGGGAGGAAATAAGATCTGTGATGGAGATAATCCTAGGGTCTCTCTTGACTAGTCAATGCGTTTATAATCACCTCATTAGAAGGCAAGACTAAGTCTAAAGAATCAATAATGGCGAAGGAACCTTGAGCCCAAATAGGCTCGAGAACTGGATCTAACTCCTGTGCGGGAGTCAGATCAGGATCGACTGAAGCTTGCTGGACAATAGAGTACATAAATTCTACTGTGGACAAGGGCATGGCCATGCCAGGATGCCCTGTCTCTTGCATCGAAGCTGATGGGGAAGGAAGAGTCTACAAATCATTAAAGTAAGTCATACAAAATGATGACACTTGAAATATTTCAGCCCTAGGCTAGTCGGGGACAATCGATATCATCTTGAAATCGCCAGAAGGAGGTGGGTAATCGAAAGTACCCATCAAAGTTGAGCACAAACCAACCCCCACATTGACGATGTCGGGCTCAAGGTTATCAATCATCGGGACCGTGGATGCCCCCAATGAAGGGTTAGGCTGGGAGAAGGATAAATGATCAATGGTTACGATTCGACCCTCGTGTGGGAAAAACAAGACCCAAAAAACTATGGCAACCACTACATGCATGACATAGGTCCAACTCCTTCCTAACATAAGGCTATAGTCAAGAGGTGCATCGACCACTTCAACTTTGATGCACAGGTCTTCCCTCCTAATTGCACGGGGAAAGAAGGAATGATTCCATGTGGTATGAAAGAATGACCATTGAAAGCAGTAAGCAGAGTAGGTGATGGAGACAAAATGGGTTGGCCAATGGCCTTCTAACATGCTAATGACATCATGCATGTCAAGGCACCCTCATCAACCACCGTGCGAAAAATATTCCGAGTAAAATATTTCGTGGGGTGAGCCAATACTATCTGAAACACAACGTGGTAAGGGAGACGAGGTTTCAAGTCGGTCGTATCAAGCATGATTGTTCCTGTATTATAGGTCTCACCAGATCCCAAAGTGAACAACAGAGCCTTTCTCTGTGAAGGGCAGCTCTGGAGGACCTCCAAAGCAGACATTGCATAAGGGGTTTGTGACAAATCCTCCACCACAGAGTAATTCTGGGCGGACCTTGTGTTTGGATTATGCAAAGCTTTCTTGAATGCCCTTTTCGAGATGCGTGTCATTGTTTCACCCATCGTCTTCTCGATCTGGAGAGGAACAGATGGGTTTACGGCTTCTTTACCCTTTTCAATAGTTTCTGGCATTCCGTAATCATGTGCCCTAGTTTCTATGTAAGTGTCACCTTTCATCATATAAACGTTCGTGACCGAGGGATTACTAGAATACAGAGGGGGTCTGTGACTTCCCCCATCTATGCTTGAAGAGGCTTGAGTCAAAATTTTCCCATGTGGAAATGGGTTCGTTAACACAACAGGCTGTTGCTGCGCTAATATCTTCTTGGCCTCTGCAAGTCGAGGGCACAGGTGAGTTAGATGGTCTTCCATGCAAAGGTTACACGGATACTTCGACTTTCTCTTCCCTATATTTCCCCCACTAGCATTGTTGGTGGGTTTCTTATCCCCCTTACCCTTCTTGTTTCGTTTTTTTTTTCTTTCCGTCAGGTTGTTGGTTGGCCTTTGGTTGCATCGACTGCACACTATGTACGCCTGATGTTTGGATAGGGGGAGCAGCCAAACCGATGGTTTGGATGGGCACTATCTGCTGTATCGAAAATTGTTGAAATTGATTCGATAGATGATCAGTGGGATTTTCTTGTGATGAACCAACTATACCATCGACATGTGGTCCAAACTTGTGTCTGGCCTTGTCAAGGATGGACCATGGCGCATTTGGAAAAACCTCATAGAGTAAACTAGACTGAGAGTATATTAGTTCACGCTGTTGAGCTCTCATTATCGCCTCTTTCTCTGAAAACACTCGTGACATTGCAACATCCTTGGATAACCGAGGTACCAAATACTTAAGGAACCACTCCAGTAGGAAAGCCATAGGGACCGATAATTTTATCAAAATCCTCTGATGTTGCCATTCTCGGATGTGATCTGAGATATGATCAGCCTTTGTTTGCTCAAAGTTGGTCAACAATTCGGTGCCAACATCATATCTCACATGTAGTTGGAAATGGTTTAGGAAAACCATTTCCAAATCGCTAAAGTAAGAGTATCTTGAGCATTCGAGCTCGATGTACCATTTCACGACACTCCCGATAAGAGTGCATTGAAATAAGTGCAACTGTACGAAGTCGTCTCGTAGAGAGTTCGATGAGCACCATAGGTGAAAAGTGGTCATGTGATCACCTGGATCTTCATTAGGCTTAACTTTGAACTTCAGAATGTCCGAGGGAAACTTAGTTGGCATGGGAGGCCAACGCGGATCATGACAGATTGGGTTGTTTAACAACCTTGACAAGTCTGGAAAATGTAACGTCGCCAGAAATGGTAGTTTGGGCTGTTGACTATGTACAGGAAGAAAAGAGTCTGGAGTTTGACTGGCACCAGGATGCGAGGAAAAGTTGGGTTGCTGGCTAGCTAGTAAATACCATGGCCTTAGCCAGCGAACAGATACTACGTTTATTGGGAACTCATTAGCTAATTCCCGTAATTGGACGTTGGGGGATGGGCGAGGATTGCTCCCTGCGTTGTGTTCCAAAGATTTTGGAAATGGTTTCCCTCTGTTGATCCAAAGGGCATAGGTACTGAGACTTGCCCGGGGTGCCATTGACCATGGAAGGGGTTTTCCCCAATTGGCATCCCTGACGAGGGAACTGATCCCTGCCACGGATTCCATATTCCTTGTGAGGAGAAGACTCCTACATTTCCCCCCTGTGTAGGAATAGTACCCTGCATAGGATTCTTTTGTCCAAAACCAGGGTTTCCCTCGACTGAGGTGGAAGTTGATGAGAAAGTGTTATTTCCAAACGTGCCGAACAAAGAGAACGACATTGAACCCACCGACGTGGTGTAGGAAGAAGGTCCTAGAATACCTTCTTCGAACAAGCTATAATTCATGTTCAGTCCGATGGGTTGCTGGGGAGCACCGTCGAGTGAGGGGGATGAAGGAGGTATATGACCCCCGCCGTAAGGGATAGAATTATAGGGGGTTGAGGTTTCCCCCATGGACCCTTGAAGAGGAGTGTTTGAGCTCCCTGCCCCCAGACCCATGGTTTGTAGGGTGGAGTAGGTGAGGATAGAGTTCATATCAAAGTTGGGCATCTCGTATGAAAACGAAGGGCCCATTGCACTCTGTGTGAACAATGCAGTGATCATCGCCATAGACAGAATCAGACCGTTGCCCAAGGTAGAGGTAGTCAATACCATCATGGTCTAGACCAACAAAGGTGGGCTAGAAGGTGGAATGCCCCCTATGGTGGCAGTTGTTGAGGGAGTGTGAGGACTCCTTGACGAAGTAGGAGAATTTGCTTCCATAGCTGCTTACAGGACTCTTTGACGTTCATGATGTGTTACCCTTGGAGGGGCAAGTTGTATCAGAAGTGGCGTCGACAAGTCAATGATCGGAGGGTTAAAATTCCCGAGAGATTTCGCTTCAAGGTCATAAATAGTCAGTTCCTCCAGATTTGAGTGTTCTCCTCTCGGAGCTGGCTCGAGCATAGTTTCCCTGGGCTTGGTCACCTCAAATGACCCTTGCTGGTCAAGTATTCACTGTAACGGTGGCGGTGGTGGATCCAATGTAACTGGCGATAGGCCTAAAAGCCTTCGTGACCGGCGGGGCTCTTGATATTCCACTTTGTGAGAATATCAACGACACAGTGAGGCTTTTACTAATGTTGAAAACCAAGCACACACTAGAAAATTTCCTACAAGATAAAGCAAGAAAAACACTATCTAGTTGGAAGAACAATTACGCCAACCAACACTACATAAAATTACCGATGCAAGTGAAACTCGAACACAGAAGCACCCTCCGGGTATACTCTGCAAAGTGTGGCTCGAAGTCTGCCCTAGGTACTGCGGTATACCCTCGCAGTCACCTTTGTAAGTCCCTAAAATAAAGGCAACTAAGTTTCCATCTCGCAAACAGTCACTAGGTGGGTATAGTCGACAGTCGGGTGGATTGCAATGAGCAGGGTAACAAATCTCGAAACCTATTGAGGGTATCAAAAGCAAGTGGTTCGGAAGACAAATAAGGATCCCAAATGGATTTAGGGTCCACAAAGCTCTGTAGGAAAATGCAACCAACAATATCCCACGAAAAGTACTCAATATGCGTTCCCCACTACGCTTGGTCTGACTTTGGAGGGGTTATCTCCACTACCTTTCCGCACACGACCTTGTGTTTAGCCCCTGTGTTAGAGGGGGGTTTTGGAGAAATTTCACATTTACTAGACTTTTTACACTCCTTAGCACTGACTCCAATGTTTTTTTGTAAGCCTTGAAGAGTTTCCTCTCCAACCTAATTCAAGGCTCTAGCCTAGACTAGTTGATTGACCCTACAAACATAAAGTCTAGTTGATTTTAAATTAGCGTTAATTTTAAATGGCTTGTTTTAAGTCAAGGAAATGACAATGAAACTAGTGGTGTGTTTTAAGAGACGAAAAAGAGGAGAAGTGAACGACGCTGAAAGAAAAATTACTTCTAGTTAACAATAAATATTTGCAACTAACTCTTTAACCAACTTTTCATAACTAACTTTTTCTAAGATCTTTTAAAGGAAAACGTAAATTTTTTTTTCACTCGATTACGATCTACTTAATGTTCGAAGCAATCAATAAATAACTTAAGAAAATAACTCTTTTTTCGAACAAGGAAAATAATCATACCAACTACTTAACCAAACTAAGAAATGAAATATTTTTATTTATTTATTTTGAAATTCTTCAAACAAGAAAACTCAAAATAAATCTTTTTCTTTCCTTTAAAGCAAGCGAAAGGGAAAAAGTAAAAGACAAGACAAGACTGAAACTAACCTCTGGCCTACTGAGGATCGCAGGGAGTCACTGAAAACAGGCTGATCAAAGACTCACAGACTCGTCTAAAACCCTTTCAAGGAAAACACAACAAATCTTTAAAAGAAAAAGAAAATTGACATCAAACCCAAGCTACGACTGTAACAATAGAGACACTGTACTTAATCAAGAAACCCTGAGAAGTATGACTTCAATCAGGGAAGAGGCTGACTGCCTCTTCTTAAAGAAAAATTTATTGACATATGCACGCTACTGAGACTTAAGAAACCTGCATATGTACGCAGGCTGTATATATAGCAGGGCGCGTATGTACACATGCAGAGCCACAACAAGTCACGTACAACTCCGTAACTTCTCAAAAAATAAAACAAATAGGTAGACTGACAGGGCAGAGAGAACTGGTATGGCACCAACAGGTGACCAGAATCCCTTAAAGACTCAACAAACTTACAAAAACTCAAAAGTTAATAAAACCAATCAAATGCCCCAAAAATATCCCCTAAAACCCTAGAGGCTTCCCCAGTATGGTTGCCAGTTCTGCTATAGCGGGAAAACCCCCCTATGGACTAAACTAGGGTTCAACATTTAAGTAGATCACAATCATATAAAACTCTCCTACCTTACTAACTACCCCGAACATACCCTAAATTCATACATGAAAGACAAAGTGAAAAGATCATGTAACTTTACCTTTTACTCCGCGTCCAGTGTCGATCCTCTCGGGTTCGATAGCTTCGTTGACTGCAAGCGTCCTCCCAAGGTTGACCTGCATTCACAAATAGATAAATAGGAAACTACAAAGCATGCATCTCATATACAAATCATGGGTTAGATGTTAGAATAAAGCATAAATCAAATGAAAACATTTGACACATCATATTTCGGGACATAAAAAGTATTTCTTTTATTGATATCACAATGTTTACTTACAACAAAGGCCGATGAATGCTCCATGAACCTGGTCTGGGATCCTCTTCACCAAGATCCAAGTGCACCTCCACGTATATTTCTCCTCTCAACCTTCTCTTTGTGAAATGGAATGGGCTTATAATAGAGTTAAAAGGGAAAAATGGGGAATTATGAGGCAAATCTCACAAGGTCGTTGCAATTTCTTGGGGAAAAGAGGGGATGTGAAACATGCATAGTTTCACTGTTCTTATGCTTCACTTCAGGATGAGACCCCAAAACCTCCTTTTATATGACAAAATTATGGTCATTCGGTTGGGTGACGGGCTATAGGTAGTGGATCAGTTGGAAAACTACCCAATAGCCCGTAATCTCAACGAATTCCTTGCAACTTTTTAATTTTTGCAACTTTTGCAAGTATACCCGTGCTGTAATGGTGCAACTAGTGTACGTACGTGGGTTGTAGTGGTGAAAAAAGCGTGTGTACATGGGAAGTAGTGGTGCATGGTGTGTACATCTTCAAAAATAGTGTTTTTAAGAAGAGATTCTCAGTGATGGCTTGGAAAAAATAACAAGTAAGAGGGCGAAATGCCAGATATGCATATATGGAGAAATTTAGGGTTATAACACTCCATACAGTACAAGAAAATTATTGTGGCAAGTAATCACCCTAATATTTGAGTCATTTAAACATGTTGTATTTAAGTTGCTTTTGATTATATAACGTCTGCTCGGACATTATGCTTTGAACCCTGTTTCACCTTGGTTAGTGTCAAAGATTTCCTAGTAAGTGGCCAACCTTTGGGGAAGGGTTGAAACTGGGGGTCCCTTGAGAGGTTATCAACCCATTCCTAACCATAATTACCACTTTATGCTCATTACACTCCCATCATATTACCCTCTTCTAGGCCCTTTGACTTTAGTGACCGAAGTAGGGCATGTACCTTGTTTCATGGGAAGAAGGGGATGAAGGCACAAGGGGGATGGTTGCTGGAAAAAGATAAGAGCCTAAGATATAAACCTTCTAGATGCTCACCCGAACATGTCTTGAGAATGATGAACTGCTTCTCTTAAAATAATTGAATACCTTCACAATATCAAACACAAAATAAATATCCCGCTTGAATACAAGACTAGCACAAGTGTGTTACAATGCTTTACATGGTTACCCCTATGGAAATTTGTAGACCTCTTCTTTTAAGTGGCATTGTGTTATTGTACCCCAAGCTAATCGATTCACTATTGGGAGTGCACACGTGTATGGATCATTAATTAATTAATAAATGGCGATAATTGGGCTTGGAAAAAGGTTGCATTGAGGAAGAAGGTGCAACACACCCCC